>CM034303.1:28895931-29004164 GCA_019925795.1 Dendrobium chrysotoxum | reverse complement strand
AAACACTGTGAAGGCCTATAGGTGTGGTGTTGTTGCAAAATTAGTGATTTCCCCAAGAGGAAGTTCATTGTCTTTGTCCCCTCATTCATTGTAGGGATAACCACCTCACTCTTTGGCAACAAGATTGGGAGGTCGACACAAACCACTCTACATAGCTGTGCATCAAGACGAACTTAGATTTTCAGGCCCGCACCTTATTCGCCATGCCGCCAATTCACATCATTGTGGAAGAGAATTGAGCGTAGCCATCTTTGAATGCCTTCATTGTGAAAGATGCAGTGGAACATGGTCAACTTACAAGGCAGCTTGTGCATCCATAGAAATGAGATGAACAAGATGACACTCGCTATTGAATTTGGAAGAATTTGTGCAGGAACGATTCCATAGTAAATTTATGATATCTATGAACTCGGCCAAAGGGATTGCTATCCTTAAAATGTTTTGGAGGGAATGAGAGTTTCTCTACATAAAAGTGTTAAGGTGCTTGTCCTCCAATGGTATGCTAACTCACAATGTGGAATTCTTATAGTTGTAGCCAATAAATATATGGTCAACAATATTTGGCTGTCACCCTCGACGATTATAAGCAGTTGGAGATCGTGAAAGCAACCATGCATCTACGAAGAGCTGCCATGAGAATTCTTACAATGCTACATAAAATCCACATACAGTACTACATAGACTGCCATAGACACGTGTCATCCTTTGATTGGCTGAAAAGAGGGCGAGGTTGGAAGTACCCGACAAGTGGTCTCTGGGCGAACTTAGTAGTGCTAAGTAGGTTGGGGTAGGGGTGTAAGTGAGCCGAGCCGGCTCGAGCTCGAGCTCGAGCTCAAACTCGAGCTCAAACTCGGCTCGGCTCGTGAGCTGGCTTGAACTACTATTAATATTGTTAAATAATATTTATTTTATTTAAATTTAAATAGTTAAAAAAACTTGATAATAAATACAGATAGTTGGCTGACATTTGCATGCTTTGTCAAATCCCGTGCAAGCTGGCCAGTGGCTATTGTCAAATCAAATTTTAAAAAAATATTAAAAAATATGGATGGCTAATTAAAGTAATAAACATTTACATGAATAGTAGTGCTGCAACTTATTTGAATATTAAAAATAATGAAAAATTGGATTTGGGCGGTAAAAGGAGTTCAGGCGGGAACTTTTTGGTAAATACTGCAGCTTTTTTGAATAATGCTTCAGCTTTTTTAAAAAAATTGAATTTTGTAATAAATGCAGTAGCTTTTTTGGAAAATGAATCAAACTTGTCAAAGCTCGCGAGCCTGCTCGAGCTCGTTTATAGTGGGATGAGCTCGAGTTCGAGCTCGTTTTTTGAGCTCGCTTTCCGACTAACGAGCTAAGATCGATAGTGTCAAAACTCGACTCGGCTCGACTTGACTTGTTTATACCCCTAGGTTGGGGCAAGTGCTGAGAAGAGGGGACTGGCGACTAGTAGACTTGATGATGTTTCCAGCGATTGGTATGAGAGATCTCAAGTCGACTTAAAGGAGAGAGAGAGACGAGTGAGATGCTATCGATGGAAGGGAGAATCTTTGAATGGTCACGACGTGGTGAGCTGAGATTCTCGTAAATAGGCACCTTTTTGTAGCAAAGCTTGGCGAGCTTTCATGAGGAGGATCTCTTTGGGAGAGAGCAATTGATTGAGATGGTGGTCCATGCCTGGGGTGTAAATAAATGACCCGACCCACCGACCCGATCTGAACCCGACCCAAAAAATCCAAGTTCGGGTTGACCGCCAACCCGTTGTTGACCCAAAATTGATTCTTTTAATATTTTTAGCTTAATTTTTTTTACTCGTGGGTATGCTATTTTTTTATCAAATATCTTAAATTTTATAGTGAATAAGTTATGCATTTTTTAACCAAAACGGGTTAGCGGGTCGGGTTTGGATCATTCAGGTTACTACAGGGTCGGGTTTGGGTTGGAGTTTTTCACTTGTTTTGTAAATAGGTAAGGTTCAGGTTGATTATATTTGGATCGGGTCAATTTCGAGTTGGACCTGCACCCGACACATCAACCCGTTTTGACACCCCTAGTCCAAGCATATGGTGAGTGTCGAGCTAGCTTGATGAGGAATCTCTGACTCATCTCATGAAAGGGCGAGCTACTTCGTGGGCCTGAGAGAGTAGCACTTATTGATCATAGTAGTCAAGTTCCCTAGCGAGTTTAAGACAAGTTGTACCTCTTGGATCATTTAACTAATTTCTCTATCATGACTTACTAGTTAACTATTAAGCAACTGAGAAGGTATGTGCAAGTATACAAAATTGTCTCATTATACAATTATTGACCCCTGGTCTATAAAGTTTCTTTGGACGATGCAACCCATGGTGTTGACAAGAATCTTTTGGTCAAATTGGGTCTATTATCTCCGTTAAGTAGACTAGTATCCATAACAATTTGAGATGGCATTGGGTTCATTACCATTTCCCTCACCATTCGCTTTAAGCAAAATGTGGTAAATTTGTTTCAATCCCAAAACCAAAATTGTTGCTACTATATTTTAAGCACTTAGCATTGAATGACTAGCGTTAATTGAAAGTTTTCTATTATCATCTTGAGGGATAATTGATCATATGGGCTTACACCTAGTTACGGTTTAACAACACCAATAGCTTAATTGGGTCGGTACAAATAAGCAAAGGTGTCATTGTGTAAATCCAAATAGCATATCTCCAAACTGCACACACAAATAGATAGCTCCACATGTAAAACAATAGGAATGTATGACCCAACGCAGCTAATATCAAGGAATATGTGAACCAATCTTTAAACATCAAATCCTATGAACCATCAAAGCACATTATGCCTTTTATATTAGTTTACAGCCACAATAATGTTCCGGCCACTTAAGCCTTCAGACCTAACTTGAAAGCAACATAAGCGAATTCAACTGTTCTAGAAAAATCAGAAAATTATCGAGTGTATCCATTCTCATAGAGAACATTACTATGGCAGCTTTTCAAATAAATTGGAATATTACAAAAATAGCTCAGATAATTTTTCTGCTTGCTGTTTATGACAAATATATACTTGTAGATATCAACCATGTCATCTCATCGAGTGCCTAAGATGCTAAAGCATTGTAACTCAACATGTTTGATATGCCCTTGATTTTAATAGTCCAAAGCCTAATTTTCTAATAACTGGTCCTGAGCATTCAGATGCCATGAATCATTTATAAAGTTTCCTAAAATAGTAAAACCTAGAAGCAGCATCTTTTTTACAATATCTTCTTATTCTTATAAAATTGAACTTTAGCTATGAGAAATTTGCTTCTTGAACAAATATAAGGCATTTTTGAGGGATGATTGCATTTTGAAATTCAAGTAAAGAGTGCAATCCCTGATTTTTTTTTTATTGCTAGGATTGTGATTGTAGGTCGTCTTTCATACAAATCTTTTGTTCTTACTATTTTTGTTTTTCTTTCTAGATAATAAAATTGGGCTTCAATTTATATTCATTCTTTTATCCCGTGATTGTACAGGTGAATAAACCATCAGTAGTATTTATAGATGAAATAGATGCACTGGCAACCAGGTATGCTTATTTCTGGAACAAATTTGGAAGATAAGTCAAAATTTATTGTAAAACCTTGCAGCCATTTTAAAATTTCCAATTCCAATTGTGACCAGTCATAATTTTGTTCTAGCATAATTGTTTAAAATTGCCCACAATCCTTGTTTCTCTTTGGAATTTATAAAGTCGGAGCTGCTAAATAAGCAATTTGCCGAATGAATGATTTCTTTTTATGCATTTGCCTTTATCTAACCGAAATTGAGAGTTAAAAAAGTGAAGGAAATACTCAATAACGTGAGTGGGTTAAAGCAAGACCTTTTATTTTTATATTGGAGAGATTAGTATTCAAGAGAACAGCATTATGCTTTTGTACTGAAACATGAGTCATGGTTGCAGTTAATGTGACATGCTGTTTGTGCTATGAATATATTTTAATAAGAAACATCGAACAGTAGATTCATTGCCATAGCGAAGTATCACAAATTATTTTTTTCAAAATAACTGTTGGATTGAGGGCTACATCTATAAAAGTCACATGATTTTGTATTTTTGGTAATTCCTTGGGGCATAGAATTGTTTATATTACTTCGTGCAAGAGAAGTAAAATTTTTTTGGTGCTAGCACTTGATTTTACTAGGTGTGCAAAACTGTATTTTTAATAAAAGCATAATTCCTTTAGTGCTAGCTCCTTTATGCATAGGGTGCTCGGGTGAGGGTGAGGCACCACCTAGGAAGTCTTGAACTGCATGATTAGATTTAAAAAGTTGATCACCTCAATGGCATCTTGGTAGAACTGTTGCGTACTAGAGAAGATGCCTTTTTTACTTTGCGAAATTTCTTAAAAGTTCCCTAGAACTGCTCCACTGTTTTTAAAATTTTTTTTGCACCGAACATTCTACAGGACTTAGCTATTATGATTATAATCATTGGGTTTGCAATTTTCTTTGTAGTCATTGCAAATCATAATAATGTGATCCTTTTTATCCCTTTTTATTTAGGAGCTGTTTGGTTGAAAATAAAATGGGTGTAAAGTATTCCAAATGTAAGTGTTTTAAAAATTTTGGTGTTTGGTTGGATGAAAAAGGAATGTAAAGTAAATGTAGTGTAAATCATTTTAATTCATTTTTGAGGTAAAATAAACTCGCACTGTTTTGAGCGAGAATTGTTTACACCGCAAGTAAGCTCACTTGACCGCCATTACCTATTGCCGCCCACCATTGTCAGTCGACCCACCTGCCTAGGGCCAGTACCGCAGATATTTGCTGGCCCCCACCGGTCGATGTTGCCACCCACCACTAATCATCGCTGCCGGCCACCGCCTCTGACCACAACTGTCGACCACCGCAGCCCCAACCGTTGTTGGCCGTTGCAGCGATGCGCCACTGGTCGCCCCCGCCGTCGGCCACTACCCTGCTGGCCTCCTTCGCCGTTGGCCACCACTGCATCAGTCGCCTGCCCCCACCGCCTGCCACCACTGTTGCCATTCAACACTGGCAACTGCTGCCACTATCTAACATCTGCCAGCTGCCATCATCTTTATACTTTGCACTACATTTATTTTATTTCAAACCAAACAAAAAAAGTATTAACTTGCATTTACTTTACACTCATACAAACAACTCTGTTATATTTCTTTCACACTGCATTCCTTTTACTCTGCATTCTTTTTTTAGCCAACCAAACATCCCCTTAGTCCTTTATTTTCTTTTCTTTCATATTCGTAGTGCAGCATTACGATCTTTTCTGTCATCTAAAAGGGCAACAAATCACTTCTTACTCTTCATCTGACATTTTTTTATAATTAAAAGAGGTAAGGAAATGCTATAAGTTGTGTGGGAAAGATCTTTACATTTTTATATCGGAGATATTTGCATTCAGGCGATAAACATCTTACTTTTCTGCCTAAATGCGAGTTATGGTTGCAGATATGTGCTTGTACTATGAATTTATTTAAATAAGCAAATGTGAGGTGTCACAAATATTTGAGTAAAAAAATGTTTGATTGGGGGCTACATCTATAAAGGACACATGATTTTGTTTCTTTGGTAACTCCGTGGAGCATAGTAATTATTGTTGATATCACTTGGTGCAAGAGAGGTAAATTTTTTTATAAAAACATTGTTCTTTATATGCTAGCACTTGATTTTACTAGGTGTAGTATAACTGCGTTTTTATAAAAGCATAATTCTTTTAGTGCTAGCTACTTTTTGCATAGGGTGCTTGGGTTAGGGTGAGGCACTACCTTGGTAGCCTTGAACTGTGTGATTAATTTTAAAATGGTGATCACCTCAATGGCCTCTTCGTAGAACTGACATTACTAGAGAGAAATTTTTTACATTGCGAAATTCTTTGAAGTTCCCTAGAATTATTCCATTGTTTTTAATTTTTTTTGTCCGAGTTAAACATTCTACAGGACTTATAGAAATTATGACTACAATAGTTGTCTTTGCAATTTTCTTCATAGTTCATACAAAGAGTAATAATGTAATACTTTTTTTTTCTTTTTTGTTTAGTCCTTTATTTTCTTTTCTTTCAAATTTGTAGTGCAGCATTGCGATCTTTCTTTCATGTATAAGGCAACAATTCACTTCTACTCTTCATTTGACACTTTTTTCTTACTACATTTTCATAACATGTTTGTCTAAGTATACAGTACGTATAATTTTGCTTATAAATGCTTTCATTGTGTTATTTTTGTCATGCTATTTATCCTAATTTTTCTTAACCTTGGTTATAAAATTTGGTAGTCACCAGGTAATGTTCTTATTTTAAAATGAGAAAAAAAGTAAGAATTGCTTTACTATAAGATATGGAGTTCTTATATATTTTGCATTTCAACTGGTGCTTTTTTGTTAAAGTTTTGGATGAATTGTTGTTGCTTGTTTTTAATATTTTGCAAGTGTCTTTATATTTAGATTTAAATGAGAATTTAACTCTTAACATGCACAATGGAGAAAAAGAATTCAGGTAGCTGACCCCACGTGTTGGGATAAAGGCTTGATGTTGAGTGTCTATATGTTGAAGTTACGAAAAAAAAATCATTTATGATTGCATTTACATGGTTTAAAAACAGTGTCTTGTTTCAAAAAGTGTGCCTCTCTATTTGGCTTCATTGGGCCATCTTTCACTTTTATTTGTTAGAGTAATAGAGATGCTTTAAGTGGCCATAGATAGATGGAGGCTAATTGTAGGGTATGTGTTAGACCGGTCTAGGCTGGATTGGTCCAGCCGGCCCTATGCAAAGGGCCGGCTCGGTTTTACTCCAGGCGGACTAAAGGTCCACCTCTGCTGCGGGCCGCCCCCCTTTGGGGGCCCACTATTTGAATTAGATTTGGAAGGAGGGGCGGTTATGGCAGGAATTAAGTTATGTATCTGCTATTTAGTACTTTGCTTGTTATTTTGTATGCTTTAAGTAGAAGGGTTGGGATTACGGTTAGGGTTACTTTTGATTTGCTGAAGGTGTTTTGGTATTCTTGGTCTCTAGCGGCGTCTAGAGAGTTGGTAGAGATAAATCTTCTTCTCGAATTGAGGATCAATTGTATCTTGGTATTTTCCTTATGATTTCATCGATTATTATGTTATTTCTTGCTGTTTTTCTTGACTTGTGAGGAGAATTGTGGTGGGAGATCGCTGAATTTCCCTTATTGATAAGTTTCACTTGAGTTCTACAAGTGTTGCCTATGAAATTAGTATCAAAGCGGTGTCCGGGGCTGGATTTGGGGCTGTTTTTGGCTGATTCTTGCAGCGGTTTTCACCTTTAAACCACTGTTTTTTGCTATTTTTGGGGCTGAAATATGGATTTTTGAGTCTAATGAAGATCCGAGTATTGATGGAGGCCAAGAAAGTTGATGCTTTGGAAGAACGTCTTGAGGTGGAGATGAGTCAAATGAAAGCGACGGTGGTGGATAGAATTTCCTCCATGGAAGACAAATTCTCGGACCTAGAAGAGACGGTGAAGAAGATATGAGATCTTTAAAACCAAACGGCGGCATTGAAGGCAGGAGTTCCGGTTGGAAGAAATACAAATTATGATAATCGTAGGGATGAAAATGATGTGGAAATGTTAGGGGGAGAAGGAAGAAGACCCCATCTAGAACCTATTCAGAGGGAGGAGAGAGTTGGAAGGTATTATGGGGAGAGGCGATGATATGTTGAGCATGAGCAAAGGGGTGTTGATTTTAAAAGAAGGGAGGGAGATTACGATTGGAGAGGTGCTGATTTGGAAGTAAGTGGGGGTAAATTGAGGAAGGGTTTGAGTACGACGTGAAAGGGAGGATCGAGATACTTGGGGGGGGGACTCACTTGGGGAAGGGGAAATTATATAGGAATTAGGTTAAATGGAGGATATCCGAAGGTAATGAAGTTGAAGATGTCTATCTTTGAGGGGGAGGATGCACACGGGTGGATTTACAAGGTAGAGAGATATTTTGCCATCAATGGGTTGACGGAGGAGGAGAGACTGACAGCAGCTGGCCTATGTTTGAAAATGAAGGCATTGGCTGGTACTAGTGGAGAGACATGAGGCAGCCCATACGGAGTTGGAGGGAGTTCAAAGAGTACTTATTGGAATGTTTCCGAACCAGCAGGAGAGGGGACTTCTATGAGTAGTTCTTTGCCCTGACACAAGAAGGCTCGATGGTAGAATAGCATGAGAGATTTGAGTATCTAGTGAGTCGACTGGATCGGCTGTTTGAGACTGTTCTAGAGGGGAATTTCATGAAGGGGCACAAGACAAAGATTCACGCAACCGTTAGAGTAATAAGGCCTCGTGACTTGGGAGAGGCTATGGAGCTAGCTCAACTAGTGGGGGATCAGAAGTGCTAGGAGAGGGGAGCTAGAGGCGGTAGTTTAGGTGGCTCGTAGAGGATGACTACCACCTTCTTAGCACCCAAAGGGTCAACACCGACCAACCTTTGTGAGACCACAAGGGAGAAGTCTGTAGGAGGGGGAAGTGGGGGAAACTTCAAAAAGCTTACTGAGAGAGAGAGCTGTAAGAAAAGAGGGTGAAGGGATTATGCTTCAGATGTGATGAGAAGTATACTCCAGGGCATAGGTGTAGGGATCCAGCTCTTCAGGTTCTCATTGTCTGTGATGATGAGGAAATTGAGGAGGGTGGTGGGAGTGAGATATGGGTAGAAAGGAGGACAAGCTGCATCTAGATGTGGTATAGGTCTCCTTGAACTCAGTGATAGGATTTATCCCGAATCATACCATGAAAGTTAAAGGAGAAATAACATACAAGGAGATAGTGGTGCTGATTGACAGTGGGGCCACCTTCAATTTTATCTCTAACCAGGTCGTGGACCAACTGGGGGTGACTGGGGAGCACTGACGATGGAGATTGTGTTGGAGGGGAGAAGAGTAGTGATTAGGGGAGATGCGGATTATCCAAAGCTATAGTGTCCCTCAAAATTATGCTAAGGACAATACAGGAGGTGGGGGGAGGATTCCTAGTGGAGCTATAAAGATTAGAGGGGATCAGATTGGAGGAGGGGGGAGATATTCCTCCTTTAGTACAACCACTGATACGAAAATTCAGTGAGGTCTTTTAGCCACCTCAAGGATTGCCACCACCGAACGAGTAGGAGCACGCTATCGCCTTGAGAGAGGGGGTGTCATCCACAGTATCAGGCCTTACTATTACCCTCAGTTTCAGAAAAAAGAAATTGTGAAATTGATCTGAGAGATGTTGGAGGCATGGATTATTAAGTCTAATGTGAGTCCTTTTTCTAGCCCAGTCTTATTAGTTAATAAAAATGGACAGAAGCTGGAGATTTTGCGTGGACTACTGGGCGTTGAATAAGTGGACTATGCCAGACAAGTTTCCCATCCTAGTGATAGATGAGCTGTGTGGGGTAGTTATCTTCTCAAAGATAGATCTGAAGTTCGGATACCATCAGATTCGAATGAGAGGGGAGGATATTCCGAAAACCACTTTCAGAATACATGAGGGACACTATAAGTTTTTGGTGATGCCATTTGACCTCACCAATGCCCCGACTACATTCTAGTCTCTCATGAATAGGGTTTCCCGAACATATCTCAGGAGATTTGTGCTGGTTTATTTTTTGATGATATCCTGATGTATAGCTTGTTTGACGAGAAACATTGGGAGCACTTGAGGACAGTCCTAGTGGTTTTACGGGAGCAACAACTAAGGGACAATTTGAAGATGTGTTGCTTTGCACATGCCAATGTAGAGTACTTGGGAAACATAGTATCTTAAGAGGGGGTGGCCACTGACCATGTTAAGATTGAGGCAATGCTGAGATGACCACTTCCGAGGAATCTAAGGGAGTTGAGCGGTTTTCTAGGTCTGACAGGATACTACAGGAGGTTCGTGAGGGGCTACAACACCATCACTTGGCCATTGACAGAACAGTTAAAGAAGGATAGAGACTGATGCATTAGGTTGCAGATTGGGGGCACTCATGTTGAGCCATCGACCTATAGCTTTCTTCAGCCAAGTATTGACAGCTAGAGCTAGGCTGAAGTCAGTCAATGAGAGGGAGTTTATGGCTATTGTGTTAGCCATCTTGAAGTGGCGGCCTTACTTGTTGGGTCGACATTTCATTGTTAGGACGGACCAGCGGAGCTTGAAGTACTTGTTGGAGCAAATGATGTTGACCGAGGAGTACTAGAGATGGCTCTCAAAGTTAGTGGGATATGACTTTCAAATCTAGTATAGGCCCGAGGTAGAGAACAAGGTAGCGAATGCCTTATCCAGATGTATGGGGAGCTCCAGGAGTTAGCCATATTGATACCCTTGATGCTGGATTGGGCGGCCATTAAGGAGGAGAGAGTGCGGGATGAGGAGCTGGGAAGGATTAGGGAAGATCTATTGAAGGTTGAGAATAACGACCTTGTCTATTCTCTAGAGGGGGAGAGTGCTATATCAGGGGAGATTTGTGATGCCTCGGACATCAATCCATATTCCACACCTGTCGCAGGAGTTCCATGGGAGTGTTGTTGGGGGTCACTCTGGGCTGCAGAAGACATACAAGACACTTGCAACAGAATTGTATTAAAAAGGGATGCACAAGGATGTGGAGGAGATGATAGCTAGTTGTGAGGTTTGTTGGAGGAACAAGTACATGCCATGGCTTCAGAGGGATTACTTCAACCCCTAGCTCTACCAAATCGGGTGTTGGAGGAGGTCTCCTTGGATTTTATAGACGGGTTACCCCGATCTGAAGGGTTTATAGTGATTCTGGTGGTAACGGACAATTGAGCAAGTACGCTCACTTCATTCCCCTACAACACCCCTACACTGCAGTGGCAGTGGCAACAACTTTCATCAGAAAGGTGGTAAGACTGTATGGGATACCGGAATCTATAGTGTTTGACAGAGATAAGGTGTTTTTCAGCCACTTTTGGATGGAGCTGTTTAGTTTGCAGGGGATCTTATTAAAGAGGAGTATTTCTTACCACCCTCACACAGATGGGTAGACAGAGGTGGTAAATAGAAGCCTGGAGATCTACCTACAATGCTTTGTTTCAGGGACACCTCGGCTTTGAGTCAAGTGGCTAGCATGGGCAGAGTACTGGTATAACGTTTTGTATCATTCTGCTTTCCAGATGATGCTATTCATGGTATTGTATGAATGAGACCCACCTCACTTGGTGTATGTTGGGCAGAGTCGCACACTAGTCTCTTCAGTAGAGTAGTACTTGGAGGAAAGGGATAGAGTGTTGGAGGAACTGAAAAGGCACCTGTTGAGGGCACAATGATTATGAAGAAATAGTCAGATGGACACATGGAGGACATCCAGTTCAACGTAGGGGAGACGGTGTTCTTAAAGCTATGACCCTACAAATAGAGGACGGTCGCCAACAGGGGGAATGAGAAGCTTGCCCCAAGGTACTTTGGCCCATCTGAGTTATTGGAGAGGATTGGAGTAATAACATATTGTTTGAGATTACCATCGAAGGCAACTATACAGCTAGTGTTTCACGTGTCACAACTGAGGGGAGCGATTCAGGATCATGCTGCTAGTTCAGAGTTATCGGTGACACTGACAGAGGACTTGGAGGTGGTATTAGAACCACTGGAGTTGAGGGGGGTTCGTCAGGGAGAAGACGGGACTAAGGAGGTTCTGATAAAATGGAAGAGCTTACGGGACTACGACGCCACCTGGGAGCCATATGAGAGAGTGAAGTATCAATTTTCGTCCTTTCTTCTTGAGGACAAGGTGATTCTTTGGGGGGGGGGGTAATGTTTGACCTATCCAGGCTGGATTGATCCAGTAGGCCCTAGGCAAAGGGGTGGCCCGAGTTTACTCTAGGCGGACTAAAGGTTCGCCTCTACTGCAGCTCGCCCCTTGGGGGGCCCACTATTTGAATTGGATTTGGAAGGAGGGGGTGGTTAGGGAACGAATTAAGTTATGTATGAGCTGTTTAGTAATTTGCCGTGTTATTTGGTATGCTTTACGTAGAAGGGTTAAGATTAGGGTTAGGTTTAGCTTTGATTTGCTGAATTCTGTTGGTGCTTTGGTCTTCTTGCGCGCTAGCGGCATCTAGAGAGTTGAAAGAGATACATCCTTTTCTCGAATTGAGGATCAATTGTATCTTGGTATTTTCCTTCCAATTTCATCAATTATTACGCTGTTTCTTCTTGGTTTTCTTGACTTGTGGGGAGAATTGTGGTGGGAGAACGTTGAATTTCCCTTATTGATAAGTTTCACTTGAGTTCTACAAGTGTTGCCTATCAGTATGCAATTTAATAGCTATGAGAATGATATTGATACTGATACTTATCTGATAGATCTTAATCTAAAACTAAGAATTGTGGTGGGAGATCGTTGAATTTCCCTTATTGATAAGTTTCACTTGAGTTCTATAAGTGTTGCCTATCAGTATGCAATTTAATAGCTATGAGAATGATATTGATACTGATACTTATCTGATAGATCTTAATCTAAAACCAAGATTTCTATACAAATCTTATGCCATTTCACTCTCCAATTTTGTGCTTGTGGCAATCTCTTTTGAAACCGTAAAATGTAAACTGAATGGTACTGATACTTATCTAATAGATTATAATGTTTTTCGAAGAAAAAATTAACCTTAAGCAACAAAGCTTGCATACAGTTCTGTTTCTCTATTTGACTTTAGCGTAAAAGGCTCTAGTTAGCTTTGAGGTAGAAGCATTATATTATTCTTGGTATTAACTTGGTAATAGAACTAGTTGAGACAGTGATTTATGGTGTTGGGTACCTCTGATGAATTAAACCATTCAGTAGGACACTTCGTTTATACTAAATAGTGTGATTTTGCAACTTTTAAAATGTGAAATAAAAAGTTAGTAATGATGTAAGTAAATTGATTTATTGTAAGTTGATTCTATCTTGAAGGTCGTTGGACTTGGGAAATGATTATTGTTCTGGTTGCATGTATGGTGTGATGGTCATAAAGTTGAATCATGAAATTAGTTTAGGGTAGTGCCTTCTGCTCATTCCTTGAATCTTTTAATTTCGCAATCACATGCCCTCACAATACCATTTTTTTTAATTCTAAAGAGATCGGTACATCTTGTTGATAGCCAAGTATTTGACTGGTGCTTTTTAACATGCCACACGCATTATTTGGTAAATTTAACAACAATGAAATTATCAAACTTATTTAGAATACTAGTTAAGTGGCCCTCTGTATTACGAAAAGATGCATGATGCAAAATCCTTAATCTGCAGATTTATTTAAGTTGACAAGTTAGACCCTTGAGAACTCTTTGGAATTTTGAATTGAAAGGGCATCCTTATTCTCAGGCATCTTTTATGAATTTGAGAGAAATGCATTTGAATTTTTATGTCCATAATTGTTTTTCTTAATCCATAAGCATTTACACCTGCGATATACAAATAGGCGTCAAGGTATTTTTAAAGAGTCGACCAACCACCTTTATAATGCTGCAACACAAGAACGAGAGACTACACTCAATCAGCTCTTGATTGAGCTTGATGGGTTTGATACTGGAAAAGGTGTAATATTCTTGGGTGCTACTAATCGTAGGGACCTGCTAGATCCTGCCCTTCTTCGACCTGGTCGCTTTGACCGGAAGGTATTGCTAATAATTTTCCATAGAGTTTATATCTAGCAATCTACATCCTGTGTATCTTAATACACTTGTGTATGATGTATATTCTGTGCTTCTATTTAGTGGTTGAAAAGATTCAGCACCTGGTAGTGAAGATGATGCCATAACTGAAGTTTTGAATGTTTGTATTATTTTGAAATCTCTGCCTTTTCCTTCAGGAGATACTTTGTACGGTAGTGGTAAAAGTATACTATAGAAATATAATATAAAATCATTATGTTTACTAAAAATGACTAGACATGCTGTCAATACATAATATAAGTTGTAATTAGTTTAAAACTGTGTTGTTTAGTAGTTTAATGCAGTTAATTAGTAGAATAATTACCTTATGGTAGGCATTGTATTCTGTAAATACCCTATGGGGAGGATGAGGAGATGAAGAATAATGAATGCATTTTCTCCCTTTATTTTTGTTTCTCTTTTCTTCTTATTTTGGAAATTTGAACAGCTCGAAATATTCATTATATTCACTCATATGATCATCGTGGCTTTACTTCTGTTTTTTTGTTGTCATATTTCAATTGTATTGGTCTCTCTTTTAGATAAGGATCCGCCCGCCTGGTGCAAAGGGACGTTTAGACATCTTAAAGGTTCATGCTCGTAAAGTCAAATTGTCACCAACAGTTGATTTGGCTTCTTATGCTCAAAATTTGCCAGGTATGCTGACATAATCGAGTTTTCTTCAACCATGTGGTGTTTCAATGTAAATTTGATTTGAATTTACAATTGAAATGTAGTTTATTCTAAGATGGTGCATAACCAAGTTATTCAACCATTGCTCTTTTTCCAGCAGCAGCTTCGAGAGAGAATTATGATATAGATTCTACAGACGAAATATGGGGACTCTTGGTTAAGCTGAAACTATAGAATATCCTCTTCCTTGTGATGTTAGTTATGCTCCATCACTTCATGCATCAACAGAAAAGATCCATTTGCACATTTTTTAGCATGTCACATTTTATTTATAAAGAGGGTGGATCTAGGAGCAAATCATTAGGTTGTCTCTTGTCAATAGTTTGAATCATGGGAAAGAACTTATTTGCAATGTTGGACTACACTTATCTCTAGATTGGACTATTCTTATTCATTTATAGAATCAAGATTCTTTGATTTGTCATTTCCTACTTTTCATGATTTTTCTATCCAAGAATTCCTACGGATGTCAGTCTGCCTTTGATGTGCCAATTTATGCATGATAGAATTTAGTATTATGTTATAGTATGATTACATGTTTGGTAGTTCTAAGGTAGAAAGCGGACTGTAAGACATCATCTTTCTGGATAGAAGGTGCTAGTAACCTAAATGATAATCTTGTACAATTCTTAACCTTCGTCTTGTAAGAAAAGTTGCTTTTTGGTCATGAAGGTCATGAAAATTTAGACTTCCAGCGTGGTGTCTGCTTTCTGCAAATTTTTTTCTCATTTCCAATAATTTTCTATATTTTGCTTCTAGCGTATTTTCTTTCTCCTCTACACCAACCTTACCTCATAATTTGAAGTCCTCAACTTCACCTCCGAGTCCATATCCGAAATGTAACCACTGTGTTTATTCTGATTGTCCTATTAATTTTGTGGTTAAGGAGTGAAAATTTAACATTCCCTAAATCATACAACTCTTTGCTTCAACAATCTCTCATAAATCACATATTTGGGAAGTTCATAAATGCTCGTCACTCATCCCGCAATCTTATCCCTACATTATATAACATGCAAATGTCTTGCATCATGTATGCGCTCCTTCATTGAAGTTTGTTGTAATGAATCCTCTCCACATGTGAGATCTATTGCATTATTGTGATTGCTCTTCTATAAGCCCCCATGCTTTGCACACTCTTGCACCCAATTCGACATTGACGCTGCGATATTGGTTGTCGTGCTTGTGTATCTCTCTGTGTGGACTAGCCGTTTGCGCATTGCACAATTGCTATGCAGTCTATTGTAATTTTAAAATGACGAACTTTTGATGTTGACCTCACGTAGTGGGATAATGGTTTGATGTTATTGTTGTTGTTGATGAACTTTTGATGCCGTCGTGAGTAGGGGTGTCAAAATCTGACATAACCCGAAAAATCCGGGTTCGGGTCAACCCGTTAAAGAAACGGGTTGGGTTCGGGTCTAATTTTTGGACCCGTTTAGAATTTGGGTCGGGTTCGAGTTGACCCGACAACTCGAAATCAACCCGAAGTTGACCCGGGTTCAGGTCTGCAATCCGCTGGGCGCTAGCTGCTAGCCTTCCCGCCTTCCGTTCCGTCAGTTTTGTCACGAGGTGAGACGGGAGTCACGAGACTGCCTCGATCTTGTCGGCCTCACCTCACCACGCGTGACGTGTGACGCACCCAGCCACCCACGAGCCACAACACTTGGCAGTCGCCCACGCGGTACGCCGCACTGGCAGCAGAAGCCCACAAGCCCACGCAGCATGCGACCTGGCCAGTGGCCGCCTCGCCTAACACGCCGGCCGCTTGGCCTGCCTCGCCTAGCTCGTTAGGTCGCCTGACACGTCTGGCCAATGGCCGCCTCGCCTACCACGCTTAGCCTCCTCGCCTGACACGCTTGTAAGGAGCTCCACACCCATTGGCTGGCCTCGCTTGTTCGCAAAATCCCTGTTCAGATCCTTCTTCGTGGGTCGGGTCAACCCGATAACCCGCACGGGTAGGGTCCGGGTTGACAAACCTGACCTGTTTACAAAATCGGGTCAGGTTAATGTCAACCCGTTTATGGCCGGGTCAAGTTGGGTTCGACCTGAACCCGACCCGTTGACCCCAATTGACACCCCTAGTCGTGAGTATCACTTTGACTACCATGGTGAGCTCCGTCGATATATGCTCCTCATGTTTGCGGTTAAATCTTCCAAAGGATGTGCTTTTTTGTGAAAGCATCAATTAAAAGTTGGAAGTTCATAGTTCTTCCATTTGTTATCATTATTAGTTGAATAGTTTTCTTTTTTCTTTTATTTGGAAAATCTAATGCTATGTATAGTTTATTGCCATAGAAAACAATAAATGGTTAAATTTCAAAATGGTCTCTCGACTATTCATTTATATTAATTTTAGTCCGAGAGGATAACGTTGTTCCAATGTAGTCCCCCGACTGTATAGAATTGATACAAAATAGTCCATTCGAGACTAAATTGAGATCAATTTTATATTACAATTATAACATGAGAGATTATTTTGGATCAATTTATATAATTAAGACACAAAGTTGGGGCAACATGATACTCTGGGCTAAATTGGTCATACACAAATAGTCTGGGAACTATTTTGAGTTTTTTTGAAACATTAAATTATATCAATATGAGTGTCTGAGTTAGTGGGGAAGCTTATTTTCTATATCGTGAGAGAAACCTGGATTGTGTACAATGGAATATGAATTGGTTTAGGTTTGACTGAAAATCTTCTAACTCTGTTTTGTGCCAAATTGATTTTCTTATTTCTAAATTCTTGTTTTGCAATTAAAATTTTAAGACAATGCTTAATTATACATTGCATGTAGTTTATCTTATTAGTTGCATCGTGAATACTAATTGTGCTTGCTTAACATTGATATTATCACGAACTTTGATATGTTAAAAGGTGCATATGAAAAATTGTCTAGAAATGTGTAATAAGTTGAGCTTAGGGTAAATGTAGAATTCATAATATCCATAAGTAAAAAGAAATATGAATGCGTTGAAGGTAAATTTTTTTGAATGATGAGTAAGTTGAGATGTTGGCCAAATGGAGGACCTTAAGTTTGAATGAGTCAAATTAAAATGGTGAAGCTTATAGTCTTAATGAAGCCATAGGGAGTCAACCTCATAGCAAACCTTTACCTCTTTTAGACACATCAAATTATTCAGTTGAAGTCTCTGATGGTATTTCTCTTAGGACAACCAGCGTAAAACTTGTCGAATAATAATGATATGAATCTTTTAAAAAATTGTGTTAATGCTAGGACGTTCCCTAAAAGCGACGCGCTGTATGGCCTGAATACAGCGACAACTGTGCAAGGGCCGCTGTACTGGCGCCCGGGTGCAGTGATAAATTGGCAAGGGTTCCCACATCAAGGACAGATGTGGGCAAAGAAGCTAGTCCATGAAACTAAAATTAGGATAGGAACTTGGAATATAGGTACTCTTACAGGAAAATTAATGGTATTAATAGATATTATGATTCATAGGAAGATAAATATTCTGTGCATTTAGGAAATTAAATGGGTTGGAGAGAAGGCTAAGGAGATGGATAGTTTATGATTTAAACTTTAGTATTCTGGTAGGAGTCGTACTAGAAATGGTATAGGTGTGATTTTAGATAAGAGTTTGAAGGATAATGTTATAAAAATTAATAGAATCGGAGATAAAATAATAGCTTTAAAGATTATTGTTGATGTTAAGATTGTTAACATTATAAGTGCTTCAAGTGGGTTTGGATATGAGTTCAAAATTAAAATTTTGGAATGATTTAGAAGAATTAATACAAAAAATACCTCTTGAAGAAAGAGTTTTTATTGGAGGAGATTTAAATGGACATGTTGGTATAGAGGTTGATGATTTTAAAAGTATTCATGGTGGTCATGGATTTGGAACGACAAATGAAGGTGGTAAGTCCATATTAGATTTTTGTTTAGCTTATGATTTTTTAATTGCTAATACTTTATTTAAGAAAAAGAATAAGCATTTCATGACTTATAAAAATGGATATAGTACAACTCTGATTGATTATTTTCTTATAAAAAAATTAGATTGTTTAGATTGCAAAGATTGTAAAGTTATTCCAAGTGAAAATTTATGTACCCAACATCGTTTATTTGTTTTGGATTTTAAGATAAATGGGCAGAAAATAAAAAATGAAGTAAAATGATATTTTAGGATTAGATGGGGGTATTTAAAGAATATTAACAAAAATATTTTTGAGAGTAAGATTTTAGATCTTAAGATTTTGTCTGTGTATGAGGATGCTAATGTTATGTGGAAAAAGTGACTGGTGATATTAAGAATATTGCAAAAGATGTGCTTGGAGTTTCAAAGGGAAAAACTCCTAATAGTAAAAATAGTTTGTGGTGGAATCCAAATGTGCGAGAAAAGATTAAAAATAAGAAGATTTGTTATAAAAATTAGTTTAATTGTAAAAAATCTGATAATTGGGAAATATATAAAGAGGCACATAAGGAATCTAAGAAAGCAATATGCGATGCAAAGAGCTTAGCTTTTAGTGATTTATATAATAGATTAGATACTAAGGAGGGAGAAAGATATATGTATAAGTTAGCCAAACAAAGAGATAGGAGTAGTAAGGATTTAGTTCAAGTGAAGTGTATTAAGGATGAAGATCAAAAAAGTACTTGTCTTAGAAGATGATATTCAACAAAGCTGGATGAGATATTTTGCTAAACTTTTTAATGAAGAATGTGAAAATAGAATTGACAGTAGTGACCTTAGCACCCTAAATGAAAATAAAGATTTTTGTTTTTATTGGCGTATTAGTAAAATCAAAGTTAGAGAGGCTTTAAAGAAAATGAAGGGTGGAAAAGCTGTTGGACCTGATGATGTTCCAATAGAGGTGTGGAAATGCTTAGGAGATGAAGGAATTTCTTGGCTAACTAAATTTTTTAATATTGTTTTGAAGACAAGATTGTGCAAATTATAGAGGAATTAAGTTAATATGTCATACTTTAAAACTATGGGAGCAAGTTATGGAGCGTAGGTTGCGGCGTGATACTAATGTTTCTTAAAATCAATTTGGATTCATGCCGGGTAGGTCTACTATGGAAGCCATACATTTATTAAGAATTTTGATGGAGAAATATAGAGAGAATAAGGAGGATTTACATATGATATTTATTGATTTAGAAAAAGCATATGATGAAGTTCCAAGAGAAGTGCTATGGAAAGTTCTTGAAAAGAAAGGAGTTAATAATGCTTATATTCAAATCATTAAAGATATGTATGCAGGAGCTATTACTTGTGTCCAAACACAAGGTGGTTTGACCAAGTATTTCCCTATTTCGGTTGGATTACATCAAGGATCAGCCTTAAGCCCATATCTTTTTGCTTTAGTGATGGATGTTCTCACTAGGCATTTGCAAGAGGATGTACCTTGGTGTATGCTTTTTGCTGATGATATTCTTCTTGTTGATAAGACTAGAGAGGGAGTTGAAGGTAAACTTGAATTGTGGAGGTCAATCTTAGAGTCTAAAGTTTTTCGCTTGAGTAGATCTAAACGGAATATATGGAGTGTAATTTTAGTAATAATAGACCTAGTGAGGGGGTTGTGACTTTGGGAGATCAAGTCATTAATAAGAGCACACGTTTTAGATATCTTGGATCTATTGTTCAGAGTGATGGTGAAATAGATGGTGATATTATCAGCAGAATTCAAGTTGGATGGTTGAAGTGGAGGAATGCATCGGGCTTGTTGTGTGATAGAAAAGTACCCCTCAAACTTAAGGGAAAATTCTATAAGATGGTGGTGAGACCTGCAATGCTTTGTGGTGCCGAATGTTGGCCATTAAAAGAGAAGCATAATACTAAATTAAATGTTACAGAGATGAGGATGCTCAGGTAGATGAGTGGTTTTACCCTTGAGATAGGATACAAAATGAGCATATACCTGAAAAGGTTGGAGTAGCTCCAGTGGAAGATAAGATTAGAGAGAGTCGCCTTCGATGGTTTGGTCACATAAAACGGCGGCCTTCCGATGATCCGGTTAGGAAAATAGAGGTATTAGATTTGACTTATGTTAAGAAAGGTAGAGGTAGACCTAAAAAGACTTGGTTAGAAAATATTAGAAATGATCTTTCTTTATTAGATTTAAACGAGAATTTGACTTTTAACAGGACACAATGAAGAAAAATGATTCATGTAGCCGACCCTACGTAGTGGGATAAAGGCTTGATGTTGTTGTTGTATTGTTCTAATGATTATCATGATGATCACGAACTATACAAATCTTTTTGATGAATATTATTGTTGTGATGGTCATTATGATCACCACTGTAAGCATGAAAAAAGAGATACGGATGCTCCATCTTTTAGCAGTAGACATAATTCAAATATTTTTCTTGATTGGATATCTAAATTTGAGGATCCCTTTAATTGGTACTATACTAGGAATAAAAGAAGTGTGAAATACAAGAGATATTAACACGGAATCCAGTGTGACCAAGGCAATCTTTTTGAAAGTCCTATTAAAATTTAAACTAATATGAAAGCTAGATTAAGAGAGAAATATTCTCCCACCCATTATAAGTCTTGAATAGTTTATAATTGATAAATCTGAGGCATGATAATATAAATGTTAATAAATATTTAAATCAATTGAAGAATTGAATTGTAAATGCAAATTGGAAGAATAAATATGGGTAGTAATCATGACAATTTTCCTAGGTTTATGAGTGATCTTAGACTTGAGATTAATAAAAAAATAAGACTCTTTGAGCCAATGAATATAAATAAGCTCATTATAAAATCTTAGAAGTACAATGGTGAATGCTTATTTCTTCTAGACATACTATCTATTACCACCATGGCATGTCCATTTAGGTCTTATAAGTCAAATATTGTGTCCCTTTGTTCAACCTACAACTTCCAGACGTCAAAACAAAAAATAATCATTTTATTGATATATAAAGTACTAAAATTAGTCGTTATAAGCTTCAAGGAAAAGGTTATATAGTTTTTGTGTGGTCATTAAAGTATGGCTCTTGTTAATGAATTTGATGAACTACCAAATCCTACCCTCTTTGATTATGATTTGAACAACAAGAGCAAGAAAATATTTTATTATCATATTATTATGGATGTTTCTCACTATCTTTATCTTAGTTTCTTTGTTTTTTTTCCTTGACTATTCGACAATCTTATGTATTGAGTAATTAAAATTAACTTGTTGAAAATTCATTATTTTGTATTTTGTCGTGTTTTCTTCCTATTTCTCATGCCAAATTTGACTTTAATGCTGCATAGTAGTCGTGATTGGCCAAATATCTCTATTATATTGTTATTTGGAGAAATTACCTAAAGTTTATTTAGAATCAAAATGCCGCTTCTTGTTTGCACGGACTACTTATTAGAGCCTGTCGTGAGCAAAATTGGTTCATAGTCAATCCTTAGTTTGAATCTCATTTAAATGTGGTTGTAACCTTTTCTGGTCCACGTTCTAAATTTGAATAAGGTTCAAACAATGTTTGAACAATGCTTAATGTCCAAACAATATTTGAAGTTTGAACCATGTTGAATTCTTAACTACTGTTGAAGTTTAAGCAAGGTTTTAGTAGGTTTCGATTAGGTTTTAAACTTGGTTTGAATTGGATTTGAGCATGTTTAAACCTTATTTAAACAGAGATTTCAAACTCAATTTGAATAAAGTTTGACTTGAGTTTGAGCAGGGTTTGGACTGGATTCAAACTTTGTTTGAACAAGTTATTATAGCAGGTATAAAAAAAACTGGATCTTTGAAGTTTAACGTAAGTTTTATATCATTATAATGAAAAGCATTATAACATTGAGTAGAACCATTCAATGATATTATTCCAAGAATTAAATTAAATGGAAGCACTTATTAAATCAATTTATGCAGGAATTTTAGACATATTATAAAAAACTGAAAATAAAGCCTTCTTACATAAAAAAATAATTACAATGTTGCAATTTTGACAAGAAATATAAATTAAAGCTATCATGAAGGTGGTGGGCATTTGGCTCTACATAACTCTATTATGGCTTTATTGGTTACACATATGTTACACCTCATTCTTATTCCCCTTTAAAAGACTTCTATTCTTTTCTAGACGACCACTTTTCCAACTTCACAATTGGATGTAGCACAACAACATTATTTATTTGATTTGAAATCTCCCATTTCTTTTCATATTCAACTGAATACTTTTTCCGGTGCTTCCACTAAACTATGCTTACTACGTACAAAACTTTTAGCACAAGATATAATAACTTATACCTTGGTTCCTAGCTAAAGTAATTGAATGTTTGTAAGGGAGGCCTATCACATTAAATATTCTATATGTGTATGTCCTCTCATTCAAAGTGACGCCACCTTTAAGATTATAATCAAAGAAATGCAATTTAAATATGATAGGTGGATAGACAAACAATGTTTGAGCCTTATTTAGGTGGTTTGCTAAACGCTTCTTCAATTTTCTTTGTCGAAGTGATTTTTGAGTTCATTATAATGGTGCGTCTATTAAAGAACTATTTTTGTATTGTGCCTCAAAAACTCCAACAAAGTGTTATCGGATAGGATTGTGGACTCTTAATAATATTAGTGCTCATTGAAATAATGGTTGTTATCATTACATCTATTTAGAGGGGAATGTGCATGAGCCCACCTCTCAAATCTAAATTCATTCTTTTGGTATTGCTATGGTTGGGTTCTTCATCCTTATTTCATCAAAGTGCTTGTTGAACTCAACTCTCTTTAGATGCTTTGGAAGCCAAGTTATACTTCTCATGCAATTATCTGATTTAAATTTCTTTGTAATATTTATTATAATATGATTTGTACAAGCTCTATAGTGTGCCTCTAAAAAGATCGTGAATAAATCATTGATGACACTCTTATGTATATTTGAGAAAAAAAATTAAGTTTTTCAGCATGCTTATTGACTCACGCAATCTAATAATGAAATACATCCACAAATTGTTATGTGTTGATTCGATAACTTGGATAAAAAATAAGAGATTTATTATAAAAATTAGTTTAGCTGTAAAAATTATGATAATTGGATATAAAGAGATCCGTAAGGAGTCTAAGAAAGCAATTTGAAGATCAAAAAGTATAAGTTAGCTAAACCAAGAGATAGGAGTAGTAAGGATTTAGTTCAAGTGAAGTGTATTAAGGATGAAGATCAAAAAGTGCTTTTATTAGAAGAGGATATTCAACAAAGGTGGATGAGATATTTTGTTAAATTTTTCAATAAAGATTATGACAATGCAATTGACTTTAGTAACCTTAGCACACTAAATGAAAATAAAGATTTTTATTTTTATCGGCGTATTGGTAAAATTGAAGTGAAAGAGGCTTTAAAGAAAATGTAGTGTGGAAAACCGGTTGGACCTAATAATATTCCAATAGAGGTGTGGAAATGCTTAGGAGATGAAGGAATTTCTTGGCTTATTAAACTTTTTAATATTATTTTGAAAATTAAAAAGATGCCAGATGAGTGGAGAATTATAATGTTGATTTCTAATTTTAAGAATAAAGATGATGCACAAGATTGTGCGAATTATAGAGGAATTAAGTTAATGTGTCATACTTTAAAACTATGGGAGAGAGTTATGGAGTATAGGTTGCGGCGTGACACTAATGTTTCTCAAAATCAATTTGGATTCATGTCAGGTAGGTCCAATATGGAAGCTATACATTTATTGAGAGGTTTGATAGAGAAGTATAGAGAGAATAAGGAGGATCTATGTATGATTTTTATTGATTTAGAGAAAGCATATGATAAAGTTCCAAGAGAAGTGCTATGGAGAGTTCTACATAGGAAAGGAGTTAATAATGGTTATATTCAAGTTATTAAGGATATGTATGCAGGAGCTGTTACTTGTGTTCAAACACAAGGTAGTTTGACCAAGTATTTTTCTATTTCAGTTGGTTTACATCAAGGATCAGCCTTAAGCCCATATCTTTTTTACTTTAGTCATGGATGTTCTCACTAGACATTTGCAAGAGGTTGTACCTTGGTGTATGCTTTTTACTGATGATATTCTTCTTGTTGATAAAACTAGAGAGGGAGTTGAAGGTAAACTTGAATTATGGAGGACAACCTTAGAGTCTATAGATTTTTGTTTAATTAGATCTAAAACCAAATACATAAAGTGTAATTTTAGTAATAATTGATCTAGTGGTGGGATTGTGACTTTGAGCGATCAAGTCAATAATAAGAGTACACATTTTATATTATCCCGAATCTATTGTCTAGAGTTTTGATGAAATAGATGGGGATATTATTAGTAGAATTCAAGTTGGATGGTTGAAGTGGAGGAATACATCGGGCTTGTTGTGTGATAGAAAAGTCCTTCTCAAACTTAAGGGAAAATTCTATAAGGTGGTATTGAGACCTGCAATGCTTTATGGTGCAGAATGTTGGCCATTAAA
This sequence comes from Dendrobium chrysotoxum, assembly GCA_019925795.1. Classification (NCBI taxonomy): domain Eukaryota; kingdom Viridiplantae; phylum Streptophyta; class Magnoliopsida; order Asparagales; family Orchidaceae; genus Dendrobium; species Dendrobium chrysotoxum. Next base: position 28,979,439 of record CM034303.1, on the reverse strand, counting down.
AAAGAAACATAATATTAAGTTAAGTGTTGCAAAGATGAGGATGCTCAGGTGGATGAGTGGTTTTACTCTTAGAGACATGATACTAAAGGTGCATATATGTGAAAATGTTGGAGTAGCTCTAGCCTATAGTGGAAGATAAGATTAGAGGGAGTCACCTTAGATGGTTTGGTCACATAAAACGACGACCTTCCGATGACCCGATTAATAAAGTAGATGTATAAGATTTGACTTATGTTAAGAAAGATAGAGGTAGACCTAAAAAGGCTTGGTTAGAAAATATTAGAAATAACCTTTCTTTATTAGATTTATATGAGAATTTGACTCTTAACAGGGCACAATGGAGAAAAAGGATTCATGTAGCCGACCCCACATAGTGGGATAAGGGCTTGTTATTGTCGTATTAATTAATGAGTTGATTTATTAATCGAGCAGTTAAAATAGCAAACTATATTATATTAATTAAATAACTGAGTAATTATGAAAACAGAATTAATTAGTTAATTGAGCAATCAATAAATTATAATTAATCAGTTGATTACTTTAGCTATACCAATGCTTAATTATTTGATTAATTAAACCAATTAATTGAAAATGCAATAAAAGAAATAGAAATGAATGTTTGCATTATAATCAACCCTTATACAACAGTCCGACGGACTAAAACTATGTTAAAATAGCAACCTAAAACTAAAACACTAAAACTCTAGCTCCTCGCAGACCACAAGCTCTGACTCCCTTTTGTGCAAGCCTTGAATACCTGCAAACAAGTAAACAAAAGCCAGTACAGGGTAGTAAATAAAACTAGTACTGTAGGTAAAACTTGTACTGAAAAAAAATTTGTACTGTAAGCAAAGCTGGTACTAAAATAAAACCAGTACTATAGGAAAAACTGGTACTGAAACAAAACTAGTAAGAAGAGCTAGTATTGTAAGTAAAGTTGCTACTGTGGGCAAAGCTAGATCTAAAATAAAATACTAGTACTGGTGTCGAGGCAGTGAAGTGTGTAAAACTATATAACTGCTGCTAAAACCCTACTAAGCTAAGCTATATAGGTCACCTCTAATAGAATTACCCGATCCTCTGTTAGTGGGCGAAAAGGGTTGACAAGGTTCAAATAATTTTAACATAACCCTGATGATGGCCGTGTTGATAGAAAATTTCAACTGGAGGAGTCAATTCTCAAAGCTTGTTAAAATTTACGAAATTCTGAATATTTAAATGAAAATTTAATTATCAAAACCTAAAACTAAAATTCATCCACACCTCGTAATGATTTGACGAGGATGATGAATTGATGAATAACTTCAGCTCACAAAGAGCAGATATTTTGTTGAACGTATTACTACAATTCATTCTCAGTTGATGCACTGCGAGCAGGGATGTGGCACGTGCCCTCTGATCTAGTTGTTTTGCTACAAAATGGCACCACTATATTACGATCACGGCTAAAGCTCGTATGTTTCTTAATGGTTTAAAAGCCTATTGAGTAATGAATTATAGGGTACAAAATACAAAGCCCTCTGTTAGCTAAGGTTGACTTAAATTCATCACCTTAAATAAACACTACCCCAAGTCTATATGGTATTCTTAGATGAAGCAATCCATAGCTGCCGATAAGGTGCCTTCTGTTAGGTTGGGTCGACTACCTCCTCTGACTAAGCAGACCATGGACCATAACAGCCTGGGACGACGGAACCACGGGATCTTGATTGGGCTCTTCTTCATTCTCTCCATCACCTATTTTAAGTATACAATGATAAATTTCAAATCTATAAAATCTCTAAAATTCAAATGTTAAAATTCTTAAAGTTGTTATTACTATATATTGAGTATTCAGTGTCTATCACACTACTAGCCTTAATCGAAAGTTCTTTCTCATTTTCAGGAGGGGTTATCAACTAAAGGGGCATGCACCTTTAGGAAAATTGAACTCAGATCATAAAGTCCTCACAAAATGAGGGCAAAATCTTTGGATAGTGTCTTATCTAAAACCCAATATGCCTTCTCAAAATTTATCCAGAACTTAAATCCTTTAAAACTCTCCGCCATCAAAAAAAAAAAAAGAGGTGTGGAGAGGCCAGGGCTTGAATTTTTGGAGCCCACATGCATACAATTATGTAAAAAAATATGATGGATTCCAATGTGTAGGAATTATATCTAATTTTTGTGCTATGGCCCTAAATTAGATTATAGAAGTGAACCTTTTTTATGTTTGGGAATAATTTTAATGGGAACCTTCATTTCTTCTCAAGAGAGCCAATATATTATTGTGGCAGTAGATTTTGTATCTAAATGGATAGAAGCTATATCATCACCTACTAATGATCTAAAATTGTTGTCAAATTGTTAAAAAAAGATATTTTTACTAGTTTGGAACACCTAGAGCCAATATAATTAATGATGGAAGCTATTTTTGCAACAAATATTTTCAATTCTTGTTAGCAAAAAATTGAGTTAAGCATAAGATTATTATTGCTAATCATCCCCAAACTTCTGTTCAATCTTATATTTCTAATAGAGAGATCAAAAGAATTCTGGCAAAAGACAGTGAATCTATCTTGAAAAGAGTAGTATATATGATTAGATGTTGCAATATGGACGTAAAGAATTGCTTATAAATATCCATTCGAATGACACCATAAACTTAAACTTGGAAAAACTCCTTACCATTTGGATTAGAGCATAGGGTGTATTGGGAAATAAAGAATTTAAGAGAAATGATTATTGCAATTGAGTGAATTAGATGAATTTTGACTACAAGCTTATGAAAATACTAGAATTTATAAAGAACAAATAAAAAGATGTCATAATCAAAAGTTTATAAATAGACAATTTGAATTAGATCAGGAATTTTTTCTATTTAATTTAAGAATTAACTTATTATCAGAAAGCTGAAATCTGGATACTTAGGGTCTTTCATTATTATTATGGTATACCCACAGAGAGCTGTGAAAATTCAAGATTTAAAAACGTTGAATGTGTTCAAGGTGATTGGAAAAAGATTAAAGCATTGCTTAGGAGGAGAAGTGAATCAACAGACAATATTGATAGATTTTGTTCATTCTGTATAGACGTAGTGTGGTCTGACTGAGGACTATAAACTAAGCATTATTTGGTAGGTTACCCAAAATTGATTATTATTAATTTTTATTAATTTTATAAGTTTACATGTTTGTTGTTTATATAGTAATGTCAAGAAATTAAGACTGGATGAAATTGTGAGCAATGTTAAGGTGCTACATTGAGAAGTGCTGAAGGGATTGCTCGAAGGTGCTTGGCTATGGCACAACCAAAGGACTTGTGAGACAGAACATGCGGTGCTTAGGGGATTGTGAACATTTTTGTATAACTTGGGGGAGAATTAAAAAAAAAAGACATTATAGAAAGGAGTTGGAAAATTTTTTATAAGGCTCCTAAGTCGCATGTGGTCCTAGCAGAGAATGTTTATGCAACTTTAAGGTTTGTCAGATAAAAAGGGGCACCCTTTGATTAGAGTTTCATAAATCCACGTTATTATATAAAGTATATTAAGAATGATGAGTATATAACCTTTTGTAATGGACTCCCTAATGTTGATGAGATTTTTAAATTTTTGACAAAAGCAAAGTCTGCTATACAATGGAAGAAAACTAGTGACTGAATCATAAAATTTTATTTTATTTTTTGAATGAAACAAGATTGATGTTGCACCTTCTAAGGCCAAGATCATGAACTAATATTCTATTATCAAGTTCTGGGTTATTCATCATATACAAATCTCCGGCAAGCCCATAAACATACCATAATTCTCCTAAAATAATGGGAGAGCAATTAAGAAGCTTAATTTAAAGCTTTTTGATGAGTAGATGGACTATAACAATCAAGAATGAAATAATCTTCATAAATGGATCGGTTTCATGACCAATATATTTGCCTTACATGGCCAATTTTCATTTTCATGTATTTAGAAGATTTTAGTTTTGTTTTATTTCTCTTTTATTCATTTTTTTTTATATTAGGAATGTCACCAATCCATGTAATAATATTTTTTTGGCTCATAAGACTTTTCAAAGTTTTTTAATCCTGAATACCTATAAATAGGATATTGCTTTGTATTTTCTGATTCATTGAATATATATATATATACTTGTGCATATTTTATATGTTAAGGTTTTGTGGTTGCGTTATGTATTGGTGAAGCTTGATGTCTGATCCTCTAGGGCCTTGGTTAGTTCTTAATTATCTCTTCTTACATTTATTCCTCCAATTTTGCGACACAATTTTCTTTGCCTCCACTTTTGTTTGGAAGTTTTTAATTTTGTTTTATTTCTCTTTTATTCGTTTTTTTATATTAGGAATGTCACCAATCCATGTAATAGTATTTTATTGGCTTATAAGACTTTTTAAAGTTTTTTAATCCTGGAAAATACCTATAAATAGGGTATTGCTTTGTATTTTTTGATTCATTGAATTTTTTTTAACTTGTGCATATTTCATACGGAATGGTTTCGTGGTTGCTTTACGTATTGGTGAAGCTTGATTTCTGATCCTCTAGGGCCTTGGTTAGTTCTTAATTATCTCTTTTTACTTTTATTCCCCCTTATTTGCGACACAATTTCATCGCCTTCACTTAGCCTTGATGTTAGCTTCCCTCAACCCCAAAATGCATCCAACCTCTACAGAACTCTTCTAAATATCCCCACACATTCCTCACAACCTTCTAAGATATCAACTTTCTAAAAACCTCAATATACCGTATCCAAAATCCCAATATATAGAGAAAATGTTCTACCATGAGCAACCGACTTAAAAACATCATAACTTCTTAACCACTAATCCAAAACTCATAAGAATACATCCATTACTTCTTTTACATCCCAAATTTTTACTCTGGAGTTCCTCCCTATTTTTCTCTAAGAAAAACTTGTCATTTGAAAGCCTAGAAGTTCCAGCTACAAGTTTGTCCAAACACAAATTCTCTGTTCACCACCATTCAAATAAACCTTCCATCGCCATCACCATCCTAAGGAGACACCAATTAAGTTGTTGCTTTCAACATAAAGATCTTATAGGCCTTACATCAGAGATGCTTAAGCTTGACACTATTTTATATATGGAAAATTAATGCCTAGTGTAAATTTAAGTGAAGTCACTATAGATAGAGTTATATGTAATTATGCTATTCAGAAAGGATTTTCTATTAATGTTGGGAATTCTATATTCAATAATTTTGAAGGAGGAATAAGTGCAGGCCTAGGTCACCTTTCTCATATTCACGATTTGTGTTTAGGAGCAGGGAGTAATAGGAGAACTCATCGAGGAAGTGCAACATCGTACTGGAATTTTACCTGAATAAAAAATTCCGTCATATGGTTCATGGTTACCTCTATTTAGGTTGGACAAAACTTTACCCAACCTCGAACCTCTCAACCACCTAGATCCATGCACATGAAGACACTTTCTGAGTAGTTATATGAATTGAGAGAGCATCTTACGGGACTAGAACAGACAATGCAAGAGGATACTCGATGGCACTACGAGATGGGTCAATTTAGTGACACTATTATTGGATTGATAAAATTAACAATGCAATTACATGGCTAATTTCAATTCTGAACTGGCAATAATGTTTGCCAAATTATTCACTTAATGTTTCTAGATAGTTTCATTTCCTGCCCACCAAATATTCTTCCATATTAAACATACTGGTATGGACAACGCGATGATGATGACTCCAAAGAAGAGTAATCTAATACGTTAGGAAAGCTTCCTTTGTTATTATTTTATAAAGCTGGCTTTTTCTTTATTTGCGGACCGGTAACTTTGTTAAGTTTTGAGGTCATTTGCTGTAATTTGTGTTCTGTTTGGGTATTATTGTATATTGTGTTTTAAAAGTTTTCTTGAAAAGCGATGAGGCACTAGGAAAAATTCTGGTAGTTATTTTGAAGTCTTATATTCAGTCGTTCTTGATGTAATTCTTGGAGATTTTTCTAAATTTTATTTTGAAATTTTCTTTGAAGTATGGTGGAAGCACCTTGGTGGCAGTACTGTAGTGCCAGTAATTCTTATGATCTTGAGTTCTATAAAGTTTTTGTAGTACTTTAAGTCAAGCTTGTGGGTAGTTTTTTTTATAAATTTATTGAATATTGAAGTTTGTCTTTTGTTTTTATTTGTGTTGTGTGGCAAGAAGTTATATTATGTGTGTTGTTTTTTATTTTACTCATTATATTATTTTGTAGAAGAAAACAACTGTTCGATTTAAAAATAAAAAATATTTATAATATCACAGTAACTTTCAAAAAAGTTTTATTTCCCCCATCAACCTCATAAACACTTTTATATAACGCTATCTCGTCCCAAGCAGGCCCCAAGTTTTTATCCATTAGAATATTCAATGAATTTAAGTTATTTTCAAATAGATATTAAAAAATTTGAAGATATTTTAATTAAATGCAAGTATGAATTCATGCAAATAAGTTAAACAAAAGAGTACATACAGATCAATTTGCTTGAAGTTGAATTCAAAATTTATATTTAACAATTATTAATCTATTTTATAATACATACATACATACATACATATATATATATATATACATATATATATATATATATATACATATATATATATATATATATATATACATATATATATATGATAATTAATCAGGTATGGCTACTATATTTGATAATAGTTATGAAAAAAATGAAAATTTGACCCATGTTATTTTAACATGCTCTAATCTGGTTGGGCATTTGGTTGGTTATTTGTTTACTTGAGTACAAGCAAGAGTTAAGTTTATAAATATTTAATTATTAAGGGTCTAATTGGGACAGCTTTCTCATTGCTTTGCTTTTTGACACTATTATTATAGTTCCATTTGGCTACTATTTTCTAACATTTTTTTGTTATTGGAAGTTGCTTTTTGCAGGAATTGATAATGTATGGTAGCTTTAAGAAAACAATTCTTCGATTAATATATATATATATATATATATATATATATATATATATAATATCCACCACTATTTTCAAATTAGTTATTTTCCTACAGCAGCTTCACAATCATTTTTACAAAATGTTATAGTCATCCCAAATAGATCCTAAGTTTTTATCCATTAGAATATTCTATGAATTTAAATTACTTTCAAATAAATATTTAAAAATATTATATACTTTATGGTAAAATCTATAATATTATAGATCTAGTTAGAGAAGGCATAAATAATGAAGCACTCATAAACGGTGTCAAGTCATTGTATCATCAAGCACTATGGTGATTGGTAGTGTCGAAGTGTTACCTTTTTATCGAACTGGAAGCACTCAATTTTTTTTCAGAAATTCGATAGAGAAGACAACACCATGGCCCTACCTAACACACTAAAAAGACAGAAAATGCAGAGCAAAAGTGCTATGGCTCTTGACCAGAGCGTCTTGGCTTTACAAATTGAGCCTAATTTGTTTTGAAGCAATTTGAAAATTATTTAGGAGTCAATTTGACGGGCTTTGGGGGTTATGTTAGGAAGTGTAAAAGGGAAATTTTATTAGAGAGTGTGAGGTTTTTTATAAAGGGGAGATTTTGGGGCAATAAGGAGGTGAAAAGTTAAAAGAATGCAAAGCAATTTTGCGTTCAAAATCATAATTTGTTCTGACTTTCCTTCATTTATTTTATTTTTATCATTGTATTTTTGAAGTTCATGATTAAAATGCCTTATTTTATCAACACTATTGTGATCTAATTTATTTTTCTTAGTATATGCTATAATCAAAACATCTTTATCAATAAAGTATTTTGATTTCTTGTATGTTCATCTCATGGATGGTTGATTTATTATGTTCTTCATTTAGTTGATTATGTGTCAATTTTCATTTTAAAATCTACAACACTTGTTTGTATCGAAAGAGCCAACGAGGGTGAGAACAATAAATTAACAAATCTTTTAATTGATATAGGAATATACTAAGGATTTTCAGTCATTTAAAATAGGAACTTCATACAATCTTCTTAAATATATTTGCTTAAGAATATTATGATGAACTGGTTAAACTGAATAAGTTTTCTAATTTTAAGAAGAGATTAAAAGATAAATTTTAATCTTGATTGGCAATATGAATTCTAAATAAGGAATCAGATAAACTTTTAACATGTTATGATGAAATAATGTATCCATAGTTTCTCTTCATTGAAATTTAAATTTAATTTTTGTGGTAGGATAATTAAGAATTTATCTTGATTGCGTTGAATAACATTAACAATAATATAAACCAGTGGTGAACTATTCATAACAATATTTTTGAACCTCGTGGAAATAATACTCAACTTATCATATATCACTTGTTCACTTGTGCACTTGCTCATCATGTTGAATAGACCACTATATCTCTTTTAGGAAGAAAGCAAGATGATAGTGTTTCTCTCTCTGTCGGAGGAATTGAAATCTTGGACTTTGCTCTATCAAAGTGGTGCATTATCTCAAGCATCAAGCTAAATTAAATTTTTACCTGTATTTATAACTTTGAATATAAGATTTATGAGATCTGCTAGGGAAATGACTCTTTGAACGATCAATCATTCGTTTAATTTCCTAATCAATTTCCAGCAGCCTAGGCTTTCTTTTTTTCATTCCCCTCCAAATAACACAAAAATGTTGATTCTTAATTCACCTTCAGAAAAAATTCCTCAAAATATAAGCAAGACCACCATTTTGTTCGAATACATGCTTAGTTCATGTTCGAATCATATCTGAATATTGCTTGAACATTGCTCGAACAATTGTTTGAATATTGTTCCAGCATTTTTTAACATAGTTTGAATCATATTTGAACAAGCTGAAATAGGTTTGAATAAATTTCAAATGAGGCTTGAGCATGTTTTGAGTATGGTTTGAGTATGTGTTCGAACCATATTTGAAAATATTTTAACAAGATTCGATCAAGTTTTGAACTAAAATATACAAAATTTTTCAAATATGTGTTGTTAGAATAAAGGTTTTAGGTCTCCATAAAAAATGCCTCAATTCAATATAAACCATATAAATCAGTCAAACATTACACAATTTCTTAAATCATGTGAAACAACATAATTCAAGCCTAAAAAAGTCTTTCCCATGACCGCATAAGATGGTATTAACTTGGTCTGATTTAACTTTACCATCAGTCTTCTTATCCTACTGAATAAAAAAATCATGACTAAAGGATGATGAAGTTTGATCATTGGAGAATGCTTGGAAGTGTTTGGAGGAGCTGAGAAGGGCATAACCTCATTATTTAGTGTTTTTAATGGGAACCTCATTATTTAAGGCATAGCAAGAGTATTTTGCTCTGAAATGATTTTTTGGACATATTTTTCCAATTAATGACAAAAATTTATTTGGCCATTTATGATTATTATGAGTCACTTTCTCATTGCTTTTAACAATTCACGTGCTTACCTTGAATCATCTATTATTTAAATACTGCCAGAAGTAATGCAGTGGACACTGTTATGTTAACAAAATATTGCAGCTTGTGGTAATCCTTCAATACCTTAGAAATTTAGACAGTTATGGTTGGTATAGGTGGTCTTACCCCTTTCAATCTTCATGATTTACATCACTATAATTCAATTGCAATATGTTATGAATCTGAAGTGACATAATTTTCAGGATGGACTGGTGCAAAGTTAGCTCAACTAATGCAAGAGGCAGCTTTGGTAGCAGTAAGGAATAAGCATGAATCGGTCATTCAGTCTGATATGGATGAGGCCGTTGATAGGCTAACGATAGGACCAAAGAAGGTAGGCCTTGAATTAGGGCATCAAGGGCAATGCCGGAGAGCTATAGCTGAGGTTGGCGTTGCGATAACATCACATTTATTGAGACGCTATGAAAATGCAAAAGTTGAGTATTGCGAACGTATTTCTATCATCCCTCGGGGCCAGGTAGATTATTTTGCCTTCATGTTGTGGCATACTACTAAATTTTGTTTCGTGCTTGCATCTCTGTTTATCTTTTTGGTATTTTTATTATATGCGTACATTACATAAATTTGGTCGTTGTTGATATATGTGCAGACGCTCTCCCAAATTGTATTTCATCGCCTGGATGAAGAGTCTTATATGTTTGAAAAGCGTCCCCAGTTACTACACCGCCTTCAGGTATTTTTTTCTTGTCATGGATTGCTTCGTGTTCTTGTATGCTTCATAATTAATTACATAGAAATAGCTTTGACAATTGTTAATCTTCCTTATGTTGAAGGTACTATTGGGAGGTAGAGCTGCAGAAGAAGTAATATTTGGACGAGATACGTCAAAAGCATCCCTAAAATACCTGGAGGATGCAACTTGCCTTGCACGCAAAATGCTGACCATGTGAGCTCTGTTCATTCTTAATAATTAATTACCTTCAGTTATTTTTGACCGAATAATTGTTTCTTCTACTGAACAGTTGGAACTTGGAAAATCCTATGACAATTCATGGTGAACCTTTCCCTTGGAAAAGGAAACTTCTATTTATTGGACCCTGTCTTGACTTTGAAGGATCGCTTTATGAAGATTATAATTTCATAGAGCCTCCTATTAATTTTGACTTGGATGATCGAGTTGCTCGAAGAACTGAAGAATTAATTCATGACATGTATGGGAAGACGCTGTCTTTGTTGAGGCAACATTTTACAGCTCTTCTGAAAGCAGTTAAGGTTAATGCTACATTATTCTTTCTTATTCACGTTTATATGGTTCTGGTGTTTAAGGAATTTATCAATTAGTAGCTGACATTCACGTTTGCTACAAATTCATCTTAATATTCTTATTTTTTGTCACACATAACTTAGATATTAATGATTGTTTAACAGCTGACATTCAGATCGATAATGTAATTGTACTTCTAAAAAATTTATCTTTAGACTTCCATGATAGTCTTATCGCATAAAAAATTTTAGATACTTCTCTATTTTGATCATCTAATCTTATAACTTTAGAAGATATATCCTTATTTATATTTCAATATTTTTGTATGATAAATTTAAGACACGTAAATCTATCACATTTAGGTATTTTCTTACCTTCTATTAAAATCAAATAATAATTATCAATATCTTATTCGAGAAAACTATACGTCATATATCTAGTATATTCTATTAATTATAAACCTTCTATCTTCTAAGTATTTGTGGGGAAAATAAAAGTCACATAGATTCGGTGTTCTCCTATTTTGTAATTGAATACTATATTGAGAATAAAGTACTGTCTTGAGATACTGACACTATATTTTTAGTGGATTCAATATTAAACTAGGTTTTTAGAAAAGTGATATTTCTATAATCAAACACAATTCAAAAAATAAGATATCATCTTGAAAGATGAACATGATATTCTATAGAAAGTGTTTGAAAAAAGAAATGTGTTTTGAAGATTCAACCATTCTTATAATTAGATACAATAAAGAGAATAATATTTCATCTCGAAAGATGAATATAATTTTCTACAAGTTATCCAAAAATAAGAAAATGGGTTTTATAAAATTCATCATTTCTAAGATCAAATATAATGATGAGAATAGCATATCTGGGAAGACGATAATGACATTCTATAAGTATATTTGAAAGTAGAAATGAGTTTGAAAAGAAATCTGCATTCCCAGATCTTTTTTCCTTGCTTTATAGAAATAAAACAAGATTTGTTTTAATCTAGGGTTCTCAATTCCCTATAAGGGCAAGCCCATATAGTTAATTACATTCTAAGAGGGGTACTCTTAAGAAAACTTTTAATTAAAGCAATGATTCCACATCCTTTGATTAGTAGAAGACAAGGAAAGAAATAAAAAATTTTCAAGGGGAATGCTCAATGTTAAATAATTCTTAGCGAGTCAAAAGAGAAAAAATAGGAGGTGTCAGATTCTAAGAAGCTCAGAGGAAATTCCAGTCTATCATATGTTGGACTTTACATTTTAAGAGAAGATTTAATATTCAAGTTGGTATTTTATTAGAAAGTTGGGATTATATTCCTAGAGGGTGAGGACTTATGGTTTTTGATTTTCCTCGAAATGTAGTATAAGTTGGGTACTATAATGCAATAACCCCAACCTATCTAAAGAAATGCAGTTTGGACTTACATCTTGCCTGAAATAGAAAGCTAGCTAAACTATCTAATCGTTTCAAAACCATGTTGTCCTGTCTTATGAAAGATGAGTAAGCTGTTATTTAAGAATTTTAAATTTAGGGCTGATATCTAAAGAGGATTCTAAGTGGCCTTGTACTTATGAAGAGTGTTATGTCTCTAGACCTGATGCAATTAAATTTTAATTTTTTACTTTGTTTCTAATGCAATGCATGATTAAATTATCAAAAATCATGAATGCTTGAAATTTTAAAAAAAGACTTTGAAAAATAATTTTTTAGAAGACTAGGCTTCTCCAGATTTAGCACCTCATCCTCATAAGTCGGATTACCTAAACTCTACCATTGGGCGGGGAAGTGTCTAAAACAAAGATCAAAGAAATGTTTTAATATGCATCCGACCCCGAGCGACCCTCGGTTTACTTTCTTAGAATGATTATTTTTTTATGTTATTTATTCATAAATTTTATTTTTAATTGCAAGTAGAAAAATATGTTTTATTTCTAAGAGCCTAGTGAAATTTAGGCACATGCACATGCAAAAAAGAAATCTATAAAAAAGCAATTTCTACTGCGCAATCAATGTAAATAATTAATCAAATCAAATCATCAATCAGAATATAGTGTTCAATGTTTATGTCGCAAGTCACTTTAAATACAACCCAGGATCTGCTGAAAAATAAAGGTGGATAGGCTCCATTGACAACAACCTGGATTCTAATCCTATGAAATAACACAAGTCTTAAAATAAGGCATTTTATTTTTGGTTCTTTTCTTTAGGCTTCTTATGGTTCATCCAATAGGATATCCAAATGAAAAGAATTTTCTTATAAAGAATTTTTCTTTTCTCTTTGGATCCCTAATACTTTTGTTAACATGTCTCATTTACAGACTTTCACAACTATTTAAAATGAATTACATTTTTTTGAAAAATGAAAGACTATACTTCCTACAAGTTAGTAAGCAATTTATATAAAAATCATAATCATAAATCACATCATAATCAATTATTTGCTCATTTCTGAGCAACTTATGAACTTGGCCATGTTTTTATTAACTAAGAGGGTTGAGAAGTAGAAGTACCTGCAGAAAATTCAATTAGCTTTAAATCATTATTAATTTTAGCCCCCTTTTAATAGTCCTGCATAAGCATGACTACCTATAAAAATTTTTTGTTAGCAATATATGTTTAGATCGCTTATAACCAAGAGAAATCTAAAGCCTCATCACAGATCACCAAAGAGAGCATCAAAATATAGGAATTGCATAAAATCTATCACAGCAAATCATAACAATCAACACTCGTTCACATGCAAGTTATCTAGATCTTAGAAAAAATATAGAAAATAACACCGGCCTAACCTAAATTTAGAGTTGGTGTCATTACAAACAATTCTAAGTGTATGTGAAAGGCCGGGTGATTTAGGTATGTCCTGAGTTTATTTTTATTTGAAGTTTTCTATCAATTATATTTTGTTTAATTAAAGTCAAATGAATATTTAGTTTAAATAAAAGCTTAAAAGTTTTGACATTTTAGAGTTTTTATTTTAAGACGGCTTATTAAGTGTTTAAGTTGATTAAAGATTGGTTACGTAAATTCTTTGATTATTATTTTGTTGTTTATTCATCAAATTGATTGATTATTAATTTTTTGGTAATTAAGTATATTTTTCTCTATTGTTTAATTATCAATTTTTATTAATTTCATCTTAAAAACATTTTGCCAGGTCCTAAATCTTGGATGAAAAAAGTGGAGGGTTGCGTTAGGTAGTTGACAGCCAGTGTAAAACTTGTCGAATAATAATAATATGAATTCTTTAATACATTGTGTTAATGCTAGGGCGTTTCTTGGAAGTGACGTGCTGTATGGCCTGTATGCAGTGAGAAGTGTGCAAGGGCCGCTGCATCGGCGCTCAGATGCAGTGTTAAATAGACAAGTGTTCCCATATCATGAATGGGTGTGTGCAAAGTTGCTAGTTCATGAAATTAAAATTAGTTTAAGATCTTTAAATGTAAGTTTTCTTTTAGGCAAATAATTGGAATTAATTGATATTATAAATCATAAGAAGATAAATATTATGCATTCAAGAAACTAAATAGTTGGGAGAAAAGGCTAAGGAGATTGATAGTTTACTAGTAGGAGATGCATTAGAAATGATGTAGACGTGATTATAGATAAGAGTTTGAAGGATAATGTTGTAAAAATTAATATAATTGAAGATAAAATTATAGCTTTAAAGATTGTTATTGATGCTAAGATTATTAATATTATAAGCATTTATACTCCTTAAGTAGGTTTGGATATATATTCAAAATTAAAATTTTGGAATGGCCTAGAAGAATTCATACAAAAGATATATCTCGAAGAAAGAGTTTTTATTGGACGAGATTTAGATGAACATGTTGGTAGAGATATAGATGATTTTAAAAGCATTCATGGTGGCTATGGATTTGGAGCGATTAATGAAGGTGGTAAGATCATATTAGATTTTGCTATAGCTTATGATTTTTTAATTGCTAATACCTTTTTCCAAGAAAAGAGATGAGCATCTCATCACTTATAAGAATGGATATAGTATATCTTAGATTATTTATTTTCTTGTAAGAAAAATAGATTGTTTAGATTGCAAAGATTGTAAAATTATTCAAAGTGAGGGTCTATGTATCCAAAATTACTTATTAATTTTGGACTTTAAGATAAAAGAATAGAATATGAAAAATATATTAAATCGTTGTTCTTGGATTAGATGGTGACATTTAAAGAACTCTAACAAAAATATCTTTGAGAGTAAAAGTCAGATCTTAAGATTTTGTCGGTGAATGAGGAAGCTAATGTTATGTGGGAAATAGTAGCTTGTAATATTAAAAGTGATGCAAAGGATGTGCTTAGAGTATCAAAAGGAAAAGCTTTTAATAGTAAAAATAGTTGGGGGTGAAATCAAAATGTGCAAGAAAAGATTAAAAATAAGAAGCTATGGTATAAAAATTATTTTAGATGTAAAAACTCTAAAAATTAGGAAAGATATAAAGATGCTCGTAAGTAGTCTAAGAAAGCAATTTGCGATACAAAGACTTTAGCTTTTAATGATTTATATAATAGATTAGACGAAAGAGGGCGAAAGATATACGTATAAGCTAGCCAAATAAAGAGATATGATTAGTAAAGATTTAGTTTAAGTGAAGTGCATTAAGGATGAAAATCAAAAAGTACTTTTTTTAGAAGAGGATATTCAACAAAGATGGATGAGATATTTTGTTAAGCTTTTTATTGAAGATTGTGAAAATACGATTGATTTTAGTGACCTTAGCATTCTAAATAAAAAGAGAGATTTTTATTTTTATCGACGTATTACTAAAACTGAAGCTAGAGAGGCTTTAAAGAAAATGAAGTGTGGAAAAGCTGTTGGACCTGATGATATTTCAATAGAGGTGTGGAAATGCTTAGGAGATGAAGGAATTTCTTGGCTTGCTAAACTTTTTAATATTATTTTGAAGACTAAAAAGATGCCAGATGAGTGGAGATTGAGTGTGTTAATTTCTATTTTTAAGAATAAAGGTGATGCATAAGATTATGCGAATTATAGAGGAATTAAGTTAATGTGTCATGCTTTAAAACTATGGGAGCGAGTTATGGAGCGTAGGTTGCGGCATGATACTAATGTTTCACAAGATCAATTTGGATTCATGGCGGGTAGATCTACTATGGAAGCTATACATTTATTGTGAGATTTGATGGATAAGCATAGAGAGAATAACGAGGATCTTCATATGATATTTATTGATTTAGAGAAAGAATATGATAAAGTTCCAAGAGAACTGCTATGGAGAGTTCTAAAAAAGAAAGGGATTAATAATGCTTATATTCAAGTTATTAGGGATTTGTGTTCTGGAGCTGTTATTTGTGTTCGAACACAAGGTGGTTTGACCAAGTATTTTTCAATTTCAGTTGAATTACATCAAGGATCAGCCTTAAGCCTATATTATTTTGCTTTAGTCATGGATGTTCTTACTAGAGATTTGCAAGAGGATGTTCCCTGGCATATTCTTTTTGCTGACAATATTCTTCTTGTTGATAAGACTAAATAGGGAGTTGAAGGTAAACTTGAATTATGGAGATCTATCTTAGAGTCTAAAGGTTTTCATTTGAGTAGATCTAAAACCGAATACATGGAGTGTAATATTAGTAGTAATAGATTTAATGGGATATTTGTGACTTTTAGCGATCAAGTCATTAATAAGAGTACATGTTTTAGATATCTTGGGTCTATTGTTCAAGTTGATGGTGAAATAGATGGGGATATTATTAGTAGAATTCAAGTTGGATGGTTGAAGTGGATGAATGCATCGAGCTTGTTATGTGATAGAAAAGTACAACTCAAAGTTAAGGGAAAATTCTATAAGATGGTGGTTGTTGTCGTATTAAATTCATCTTAATAATTAACTTTCAATTTTGTTTAATTTTCTTTTATATTTAATATATTTAATATTTAATATTTAATATTTATTATTATTTTTATCTGTTATAATTTCTCACTATAATTATTAGTTATTATTTATTATTTATTTTTATTTTTATTAAATGTCTTGAATTAGTTTTAAATATTATATTATGGTGGATTCATTTTAATTATATTTTAAAGATAATTTATTTATTTTTAATATTATTTTACTTAAATTTTTAACTTTTTTTTATTATATTGATTGGCTTATGGATTAGTTAATTACCTATGTAGGTTCTCTTTCCATTTAGAAGTCAAATTTTAACTTACATGAATTTATAACTATTGAAGTATAATTTATATTATTAATTAAATAACCCCTATATATTCAAAGTCTCATACATTTGCAAACTATTTTAGGATGTGCACTAAGTTTAGAAAATCAGATCTAAAACACTCTTAAAGCTAAAGCAAGTGCCAAACATGCAATCGATGGGTTCAGGTTGTAACTAACAAATCAATAGTAGCCTCCAAATTAAATTTAATTATAAGATACATAATAAAATAAAGACAGAGGTTTCGTTTCTATTAGGCCCTATGGTTGGAGGAGTGCAAAAACATATCATGGGTTTTATAAAACCTAAGGCCATCTAAGTTAAAGAATACTCACTACACCAAAGCCAATGTTTGATGGTATCCGCCCATAGCACCTACATCCGGTAGCAATGGAGGTGACTGACCTCCTTAAGTTATTTTGCTCATTTGATCACCATTATTCCTCACAGTTCATACATAACAAAAAAGATAAATAGTGGTTAGAAATTTACAGAAAGAAATATGTATTAGCACAAATACATATATAATTATGCGAACTAGTTTCAAATGTCGGGCATTAATAAAGCAAAAAAAAAAACTATTATTAATCTCTTCTAATTTATAAAAAATGGATGAATGTTATAATTCTACAATCCATTTTATAGGAAAATAGTGAATATTACATGATCACAATGTAGTGATGAAAATATATAACGGAAGGCAACTTCAACTAATTTTGCTAATTCATTTAACCATCAAATAAGATTGAATGGAAATGGATTAACAGCAAGCTTCAACTTAGACATAACAATGTTTATGAAATGAATATGAATGTACAAGGCTTGTAGAGTTATAATTACCTTATTAAATTTCATCTAATCTTCAATTTGTACTGGCAAATCAAATCAGAAATTTTCAATAAAATTATATTTAGTTAAAGGAAAAGTTAATCATTTTTTTGAGAAAGCAATAAGATTGCATTACTAAAAAAGAAAAGCTATTACAAACTAGAACTTAATAAATGTTGATTCCTCCTTTAACAATTGAACAAAGGCAGGAGGAATCTTATTCAAAGACAAGTCATCCTAATAGAAGTTGCTAAAAAGAGCATAGTTAGCACACAAGTTTGCCAACTTATTACAATCTCTATTAACCCAATTAAAAACCACATATCTAAATTCATTTAAGAAAACGAGCTCTTCGTTCCAATTACCGCCAAATCCTTGTAAAAATTTGATGATGTTGAGGTTGTCCCCTTCAATAATTATCCCTTTGTAACTTCGCATCCGGTCTTTAGTGATATGCTTTATAACCTCCATTGCCATAAGCTCCATATGAGAAATATCCCAATGAATACAAGTGTGGCCATAAGCTAGAAGAAATCTCCCTTTGCTGTCTCGTATAACACCTCCGACTCCTGCTTTATAAGATTGCAACAAGGATGCATCCACATTAACTTTGATCTAATCAGGTGGAGGGTACCAATGTTCCAACAGTCTATTAGACTGATTAGTTCCCCAGTGGCCCGATTTAAAATTACCAACCATAAATGATATAGAAGCATAGCTTATAGAGGAAATTGCAATCATCTTGGCGCTGTCCTCCTTCTCTCCATGTAGAAACCTGTTCCTAGCCCGCCAACTAAGGAAGACTACATTACAGTAAATGTTAATGATAAAACCATGTTCTTTGCTCTGATTCTCCATCCAATTCCAGCACTCTTGTAGTGAAGCCAAATTAGGAAATACAAATCCCCATTTATTGAGAAACTTTAACACCTCTCTCATCTTTACACAATTAACCGTGACATGATCAAGATTCTCCGTAGCCTTACAGCCCCTAGGACAGCAGAAGTCCTCTTGTAATCTTCTTTGACTGAGAAAATAGAATGTAGGAATCGCATTTTTGAAAATATGCCACCAAAACACTTCCACCTGAGGCCTCAGTTTCAGTTTTTTAACGCATTACCAATATAAGCAGCAAGAGTCATCTTGAACCGCAACCTTGTAAGCAAGAGAAGCGAGAGAACAACCAGAATTGGGATGAATAAGTTCCACATAATCTTCCTCCCTGTCTAGAAGAATCGGGATTTTACAAATTAAGCATATCAGTTCATTCCAAAAAAAAGAGTTTTTAAAACCTCAACATTCCATTTATCATCAGCAATTAACATATCCATCATCAATTTCTCATGTTCTGGAGTAGCTAAAAAAGTAGGCCACTTGTTCAAGCTTTTATCTAAAATCCATATATCATTATACACATCAATTGAGCAACCAGTTCCAATCTTCCACCGAACCACCAGCCTCAGAAATTCATGACCATATGCAAAAATTCTGTAAGAAGAGCTACCTCTTCTACCACCCACCTCACCACAAACACCTCCATACTTTGGTCCCAGCACCTTAAACAGCATAGAATCTTTGTCCTGGATAAACTTCCAAGCCAACTTGGCTCTTAAAGGCCCAGTCATACTAGTACAAGATCGGAGACCACGACCTCCCCCACTTAAAGATTTACATAAATTATCCTAGCTCACATAATGAAGACCAAGCAACCCCTCCTTTTTATTCCAAATGAAATTCCTACACAACTTATCTAATTCCTTCAACACACCCTTAGGAACAAGAGCAAGCGTACAATAGAATATAGGAATAAAATATAGGAATAGATAAGAAAACCGATTTGATGAGAATGAATTTCCCAGCCAAAGAAATGTATTTGGACCCCTAGACATCAATTAATCTCAAAGCTTTCTCAATAATGAAATGGAAGTCAGCCGCCCTTAATCTCCTCAACGCCACTTTGACCCAAGATAATTGAACTCCCTGACCACCTTAAAACCCATAAGCCTTTCAATAGATCTCCTCATCTTCTTCTTAACATGTTTTCCAAAAAGAATAGCAGATTTCTCCACATTAATCTTTTGCCCAGTCCATCCACAAAAATCAGATAATAAATTTTTTATTTCCTTCACTACCTTGATCCTAGGTTCAGAGAAATTAAAATATCATCTGCATAAAGCAGATGAGAGATTCTAGGACCATTAGAAGAGATACGAACTCCCAAAGTATCTTCTCCTTGTTTGAAAACATTAGATAGAAGTTGAGAGCAAAGAATAAAAATATAAGGTGATAGAGGGCACCCTTGTCGGAATCCACTTTTGGCATGAATCCATCTTGAAAGCCTCCCATTAATTAATAGTGAAAATTTTGGATTTATGACACTCCATAATCCAGCCAGAGAAAACAAGAGGAAATCCAAAGTACTTCAAAACATACCTTAAAGTCTCCCAACACATACTATCGTATGCTTGTTTCATATCAATTTTGAAAGATACCAAGCCTTTGGCTGCTTTTGAAAACCTGAATTTATGAAACACATCCTGGGCAACAAGAGTATGGTCCGCTAGAGATCTGCCTTTGAGGAAAGCCGCTTGCTCTACCGAGATTAATTTATGAACAATTGGACTCATCCTGTTTAACAGGATCTTAGCCACCAATTTGTATACAGTTCTGCAAAGGCTAATCAGCCTAAAGTGTTTCAGAGTAGTTGGGTTGTCCACCTTAGAAATCAGGCGGATTAAAGATTCTTTGCAGGCATCATTCATTTTACCCTAAATAAAAAAAATCTTTAATAGCATTCAAAATATCATCTCTAATGATACACCAATAAGCCTTGAGAAAAGAGTTAGAGATACCATCATTTCCTGGTGATATGTTATCACCAGATTGTTGAACCACGGCTTCCACTTCCTCCAAAGACAATTCCTTACATAAACCACTCCTATCATAGTCATCAAGAGAACAATTAGGAGAAGGCCACCCATGTAAATTACAGCTTCTATCCTTCCATTTATTCCCAAAGAATTGAAGAAACAAATCAGCAATTAGATCTTGATCTTCCACCAACGTCCCATTGCCATTATCCATTTTAAAAATCCAGTTTGAGTTCCTTCTAGCACTCGCAAAAGAATGGAAAAACTTTGAATTAGAGTCACCATCCGACAACCATTTTACCTTAGATCTTTTCTTCCACCAAGTGTTCAACCAGGCCAACACTGAATTCAGCTCGCCTACCAATGCCTTCAGACGCCAAGAGTCTTCCTCCGAAAGCCAGCCATCCTCGGCTTCCTTAGCTTGCTGCTCCAAAATGACCTTCTTCAGCTCTTCCTTTTGAAGTACATAACTCTTATGCTTAGCTTGGCTCCAAAAAAATAAAAACTTCAAAGTTCTTTTAAATTTTGTATTCAGCCGATCCGCAAAGCCTCCTTCAGTTTTCTTGCTCCAAGCTGATCTCACAATAGCCATAGATGCCAGATACGAAGCCCACACTTCTTCAAACCTGATGATCCTATCTGAAGTGAATTTATGCTCCAAGAAGTTTAACAAAATGGGACAATGGTCTGAAGCCACCCTAGCAAGATGCCTCACCACCAAAGTAGAAGAGGAGTTCAAAGCAGCAACATTCAAAAAACATCTGTCAAGTCTTTCCAAGATCCGAGCTCCACCTATTTTGTTGTTACACCAAGTATATTTAGGCCCAATAAAGCTAATCTCATGAAAATCATTACTCATCAAGAAGGACTTCATCTCTTTGGAAGATTGAGAGAAACAAAACCTCTTGCCTCCCCTTTTATCTTCATTAGATAACAACAATTAAAGTCACCTCCTGCAGCCATAGGGATATGGTTTGAATTAGCCGCTTCCAACTTATCCAAAATGACCCTCCTTTGAACAATCTCCTTACTAGCATAAATAATAGCTGATGATGTAATCATAAGGGGAATCCTGCCTGTGGACATGTAATGAGGACATTCGACCATAGAAAGTATATCAGAGACGTGGCCAATCATGTTGGTGCCTTGGTTCTTGCGGCTGGGAAGAGGATTGAACACTGGGATGCTGTTCAAGCTGAAGTTATGGCTGTTGTTTCCATCCGTGAGGTGCTTCTTGATTGGATGTATGAGTTGGATGGTATAATCATAGAGGGTGATTGCATTAGTGCGATAAAATGACTGCAAAGTCTTAATGACCGACAGAATAAGATCCATCTCAAGCTTGATGGACCGGATACTTCCTTTTTCATGGAATTTAAACAGGTTTTATTTCAACACATACCTCGGGACAGTAATCGATCGGCTGACTTTTGTGCCCACTTAGCTTTGTTTGGTAGTTTTCTTTTACATGATGTAAATAATGGTGAATTCCCCTCAACCTTGTTATCCTTGTTGAGGGAGGATAGTGATAGGGTATAGGTTATTTTTTTTATGGTGAGTTACTTGTATTTACCTTTTATTTTTTAATGCAAAATGCACAAGTTCAGCTGTATCCAGTATAGATCAATACTTAGAGGAGAGGGACAATATTATCTGAGCTCAAGGGACATCTATTGAGTGCCCAACAGATCATGAAAAGGAAGATTAATGAGCACATGAGAAAATTATATTTTGAGCCAGGAGACATGGATTACTTAAAACTCAGATTCTACAGGCAAAAGACACTAGCCAGGAGGAGGGATGAGAAATTGTGCCCCATAATCCTTTGGGCCTTAAGAGGTTTTGGAACGCATTGGAGTAGTGGCCTATTGATTGAGGCTACCACCTTCATTAATATTGTGCCCAGGCTTTCATGTCCCACAGTTGAGGAAGGCGATAAGAGATCACACACCGTTTCCACTACCACCGACATTGCTACGCCTACACCCTATGTGAGCAGGAGCCGACCGCCCGCTTTTGACCCTCCGAACCCAGCAGAGCAGTTAGGCGGGAACTAAAACAATAGGGAAGGGATTTCGAAACCTATTGTGGGGCCCAAATGAGTTAATATTTACTATATAAAGAGGAGAAATCAAGGGAGAATTTTTTAGGAAAGTTTTTATTATGTTTAATGGGGTTTGTAGCTATTTAAAGGGAGTGATTGGCTAGGGTTAGGGGGAGTTACGTTTTTGCTGTATTTTTTCTGTGTTTGTGAGTTCCTAGCGGTGCCTAGGGTTGTGGGAGAGCTGATCTACCTCTCGAATTATAGATCAATTGTATCTTGCATTGCTTTAGAAGAAGAAATCCAAGTTCAGCTCCCAAATTTGCCTTCCTGCTCTTTATTCCTATCTCCTTTGCTTATTTTTACCACCAAAATGTATCAGATTCTTGTTATCAATTTATTAGTGTTAGAGGAACTTGGACTATATAAGACCCTTTTTGATTACATTGTCTGTGGGACTTGAAGTTTTAGTTCTAACACAATGTATGACTCGGTCAGGAGGCTAACATCTAACAATAAGTTATTTTTTAATTTTTGCTACGTTTTTAAAAGAAAATATTTTCCTTAATAATCATTTATGCTTTCCTACTCCAACAGTAAGTCTCCTTATCATTATATGATCTATTTCTAGACCCTAAAACTTCTTCAACGATCCTCTCAATGGAGTTGACCATCCTATTCCACATCAAGTTCAGCTCTTTTCGTAAATATTGGAGTGCTTGGGTACTTGAACTGAGGATCTTGGATATCATTAGCATTCACCTTTGCTATAATAGGAAGTATAAGATAAAAGTCATAATCATCTTATTGGCAAGAATATTGTGCACATTTAATTAGAAATATTTTTTCGATCCCGTAACTCATGGGTTGTAAAGATATTGAGTTTTTTCCCATTTTGTTTAGACTGATTTTCTTTTTTTCTTCAGAGAAGTTTATATTAACATGCATATTGTATTTTGAATTAATGAGAAATATTCCTTTGCTGGCCTTGCTTACAAACATGGTATGCCTTAGTTTTATTTTGTTTTTGTTCCCAATTTCTTGCATCTTGACCTTCATCCACGGACATAGTTTTAGTCAAAATTCATATTTGCTATATGCATCTTGGCCTTCATCATTCGATGCTTTGTTTAGGGGTCTCATAACTTGCCTTTATCATCATTAACCTCCAATTTGTTGTTGATCTCTATCTTTGCTACTGCTTCATTATGATAAAGCCTTGCTAACTATCTTTGAAAATGCTGATATTTAACCTAAATCTAGTAGGGCTACAGGGTTGCCTCCACTTTTCTTTGCTATGTTGTTGATGCTTATTCTACTAGCACCAGTTTCATGATGTCTTTACTAAGTCTAACCTTTTGAGACGGCCCTCTGCAGTCTAGGTGATCGCTTTCTAGGTGTTCTCTTTCTGTCATTCATCTTTGTTTGTCCCATGCCTTCATTTTTTATCATTATCATTGTCTTTAACTCTTCCCTCGCCACTGCTTTGTTGTTGCTAGGACCACGTTTATTTTTTTGCTCTAGGGTTCACTCTTTATTTTCATCATTTGCAGTTCTCAACCAACATCGGTCACCATTATTCGATCTTTGTTGCTCTTCATAAAAAAGAAAAGAAAACATGTTAGAGTAATATTGGAGAATTTACGAGCAATCTGGCTTCAATTAGATTGCGATTGGTCAGTTTGGAACTTATTGAACAACCTTGAGAAACTTTTAGGGATTACTTCATTATAGCTCATTTGGGTGAGCTTCCTATCTCTATTAGATTAAATGTTTTAGATGAAATCTTTGTCAAGTCTTGGCTCATGGACTAAGAGGGGCTATTGATTATATGACTCACTCATTACATATATTTTGCTCACATGCATCGTTAGCTAAAAAAATTTAGCACTTACATACCTTGTTCTACATTCTCCTAAGTTGTACACTATTATCGTTTCAATACAAAATTTTATTCAAGATTTGTGTTTTAATATCATCTTTTATCTTACAAGCCTCTTTTACGACCAAGATTCAGGAAATGAAGATTTGACTTGCTAAAGAAATGAATTATTATTTTGAGAGATTAGACATGCTAAAGAAATGAACTACTATTTTGAGACAAAACAATCTGTGTGATAACAATAGTAAATTATCTTTTTTGATTCTTTGTGAGCACTTTATCCAACAAATGAGGGTATCCATCATTTAACTCTTTTAAGATTGTGTTTCTTCTAATATTGAAACCTTTCATTGTGATGTACCTGAATTTATGAAACACAAATGTATACCTTTTTCCATCAGCAAGAAATGAAGTTCAGTTCAATTACATTTTCTTTAATTTATAGTGATAATTTTATCATTCTACTGTTTAAAGTGTTTTTAGAGCACTCTAATGTGCATCATTTATAAATGATTTCATTAGTGTCTTTGGTTTTTTCTATTAATAAATAAATCTGATGTGAGTTTTGTCCTTCTTAATTTTCATAACATTTAACAAAGCTAATTTGGTGTCAAAATCATATAGTTTAGGTTAGAGGGAGGCATGACTCCATACTTTCAAAGGAAGACATTGTTCATGGGTCATCATGTGTTAACACTCCTTAATTAAATGCAATTGTAGAAAATGAAAAATGATCATCTCTTTGATACAAACCTAATAATTCAATTTAATGCCTAAATGTAACGAGGGAAAGTAATTCTTACTTGATGGTGTCAAAATGGGTTTTTGAGTTAGGTTCATGTTCAACCCAAAACTTATCTGCCTTCAATTGATCAGACCTGAACCCGACCCAATTAGACAAACGAGTCAGAAATCCAGATCCGGACCCGACTCGCCCCTAATTCGGGTTTACCCGACCCAACATGCTAACCTGTGAGTGCAGCGAGTGTCTAGCGAGGGGGCGAGAAGGCAAGGGGGAGGTTGTGAGTGGGCGAGTGGGCGTGGCCGCGAGAACGAGTTGTGAGTGGGCGAGTGGGCGTGGCCGCGAGAACGAGCTGTGAGTAGGCAAGCGCTAGCACGGGTGGGAGCGAGGGTGCGGGCATGAGCGCAAGCGCTATTTTGAGTCAAACAGGTTATTTTCGGGTTTGTGTCTTTACTCGAATCAGACTGATTTATCAATCGGGTCGAAAAATTCAACCCGAACCCAACCCGTTTGTTAAACAAGTCGACTCGAACCCAAAATTTTCTGGTCGGGTCCAATTAGGTTGTCTTGTCCTGTTATATATTGACACCCCTATTCTTACTGTCACACTCCTTATAAATAGGCTGCATTCTAGGATTACAAGTGTCCTATAGAAATAGTCTAAATTTAACTCTTTCCTAAGAACTTTAAATATGATTCCTTAGATTTTTGGATTTGATTGTTTTGTATTTATAGTCCAATCCACTAAAAAATTAATATAAGGGCTATCATATATGTTTTTGTGGGAATATTCTTCAACTCAAAATGGATTTAAGTGATGTTATCCACCTTCTAAAAGTTTTTTTCCCAATGATGTAGCATTTCATGAAACATAATGCTATTTCTACTTCCGATATTCTTTGAAAGTTTTTTTTTTCTTTTTTAATATTTCTACTTCTTATATTCAAGGGGAGAATTTTTTCAGGGAAACAATTAAAGATTTTACTTTCATTGATCTTCCTCTATTATCAAAATCCATGCCTCCCAAGTATGAGCCTATTGTCTCCATGTATCACCCTATATCTATAGCTCTTATTTAAGAACATTATCTTATCTCCGTGTCTCTAGTGTCTCCCCTTGAAAAGTTTTCTTATTTGACTAAATGTACTCAAAGAGAAATGGCTTCTACTCTTTAACTTGCATCATTTCGATGATCTTACCCTAGACAAGATATGAGATAGTAGTTTATAATTCTGCTGTACAGGTTGAATTACAAAGCTATTTGGGTCGCAATCCATATCATATTCTTCCCTTTGCCATTAGAAAGTGATTCATGGGATGTATTAAGCACCTTTTGTATCTACTTTCTCATGTTGTGTATTTAAAAAGTTTTCAACATCTCATAAGAATTTTTTGTTAACCTAAAAAACATTTCCATCAACAAAAATTCAAAATATGCTATGAATGCAAAGATGGAAGCCTTGAAATGAAATAATATATTGGAGCAAGTGAGTTTACCTTTAGAAGAGACTCATGAGATATTATTAGTTTGATTAGCTAGATTTTGTGCAATTTAAATGTTCACATGCAAACTATGAACTGAGTGTTGCGATGTTTGTAACGAACCATAGGTTAGGGAATTTCGTTCAAAATAGTACAAGTCTAGTTTTTTTTTTTTTTAAGCACGAGTCTATTATTACTTAAGGCATGTACAAATGCTTATAATGTTGGATCTATTGTGGATAGAGAACCAATATTATGATATTACTTTTTTCTTTCTAAGAATCTTTAACTTGGACAAGAAGCAAAATGTAGTGTCTATACCAAATGCTTAAGTGGAGTTTAGAATGACGATTCAAAGATTTGGTGTACTATTGTGGTAGTAAAATCATCCTTGGGGATTTGAAAATTTAGGATGACAACCCAATGATGCTTTATTATGACAATTTGTTTGTAATTAACGTAACTCATAATCAATTACAATATGATCAAATAATAATTATATGTAGTGGTTGACTAAAAATTCATTTAAGAGAAGCTAAATATTAGCTTGATTTGCCCACCCTATGCATCTTCTAATCGGTAGTATTTAGATGTGCCTACTAAGGGACTAAATAATGGAGTTTTTCTAACAATTGTATCCAAACTTAAAATAAAAAAATATCTACTCATCAACTTAAGGAGGAGTGTTATTAAAATATTGGAGTAATCAGGTACTTGAATCAAGGGTCTTGAATATTTTTGGCATTTGAATGTGCTATAATAGGAAGACCAAGGTACAAATTAAAGTATATAATTAACTAGGAAAGATATTATGCGCATTTATTTAAAAATATAATTTTTATTTACTTAAATCATGAGTTGTAAATATGTAGAATTTTCCCATTATATTTCTTGTTCTAGAATTGTCTATATATTGGCATGTATTAAATATTTTAAATCAATGATAAATATTTTTTTACTGTCCTCATTTCTCGACAAATTCAAAGATAGAATTCAAAATTTCCTATCATAACAACCTATCTTGAAATATTAAAAACTCCTTGCCTTTCAAATTCTATCACTTTATCCTGGAGTTCTAATTTTTTTATTGTTGTATTTATACTCTTTAAAGTATAAATCCATAATTACTACTATATGTTCTGTGGTGAACCTTTCTCTTAAACTCAACTTATAATTTTTGCTGAAAGATTATTCTTCTCTTCCATGTTTGAAAATCTATTTGTGAATTTAATTTTCTTCCAAGGTAATCTGTTTGTGATTTATTGATTCCGCTTTTATATATAACCAAGTATTCTTGTTACTTAAAATCTGCATTCAATATTGCAATATTATAGGCTACTACAAATCAAGTGTAATTTCTCCCATTATATTTCTACCTCCCCATCATACTAAAACTTTTATGCCTATTTGAATATGATGTAGTAGTTTATCACTCTCTTTTCATAATTGAGAGTTTTCTGAACTTTCTAAATTATCTTTAGGTGCCATTTCTTTGCTACCGAGTACTCAATAAAAATTATCCTATCCTTAACCCTATTTATCACAATAATTTTATCTTTCATCTTTTTATCCACTACTAGCTCAATTTCATTCATATTATTAACCTTTCCAGCATAAAATAATTTATAATCTTTCCTCGTTTTTGTCAGATTTCTCTCTTTTTTTTCATTTAATTTCTTATAATAAATAATATTTACGCATCTTAACAGAGTAGATAAAACTAGTTAAAAGACGATAGTGAGCACCCTTTTAGCATGCTTTTAATTTCATGTTCAGAATATAAGATAGTAAATAAATTGATGTTGCGCATGGACAATGCTTAAGACTGGTAGAAAAAGTTAGCGTGGAAACTTTTGCAAAGGAAAATGGATAGCAACATGTGTAAAAGTTATGCAATTAAATAAGTAGAATTAAACTGGTGGTCTATTTCATTACTGATGTCATTTTCCACAAATAATTTTCCAATTTTATTTGTTACCAGGTATTACTGGATAAAAAAGAGATAAGTGGATATCACATTGAATTCATTTTAGATAATTACCCAGCCTCAGCTCCAGTTATGGCTGTTTTGGCGGAGAAAGATCCAGGAAGATTGCCGTTCTTTGTTGAGCATGGGGACCGTGATCATGTTTCAACTCCTGGAGTTCTTGGAGAAGCAGCATAGAGAATTGGTCCAGACTAATTTGAAATCACCTCTCTAGTAACTTTTCCTTAATGCAGGTATGCAGCTGTGAGAATTCCAACTTTATAAATAGATGCTTCATGTGCCTTGAGGAATTGTCATAGGCGTCTCCTTTGGTGTTATTGGACCAAGGCAGGTTTGGATGATTAAATTTTAGAGTTTGCATGCATCCTCGTTGTAACTTCTCATAAAATTTAGAAGGGATCAGAGTGTTAAGAATCTATCTTTCAGTGCGGAAATTATACATTTTCAGTGAAATATATGAGCATGTTTTTCTTTTTGGTTCTCAAAAGACCTATAGTAATTTTCATCACAAATTACATCTACAGATTAAGATTATGATATTTCAAATTTTGTAAAAAGCAAACCAATTTAAGAGGCTATTTGATTTGTTGAAAAAGGAGCTATTTTGTTTGCTGTAAAAGAATGTAAAAGAATGCAGAGTGAAACAAAATCTTGGTGGTTGGTTTGATGAAAAAAAAAAAGAATGTTTTGGCAGAATTCCTTTTTCACTGCAAGACAATTATGTTATCATCGCCTGCCATCAATCATTGCCTGTAGCCAGCTATTGCCGCTCATTGGTACTGACGTCTATTGTTGCCACTATCGCAGACCATGATTGCCCACATTCGCCATCACCGTTAGACACCACACCCGTCTCTTCTACGACTGTTAGCTAACTATTAGCCATCGTTGGCTGCCACTGCATCTAGTTGTTGGCTGCAATTGTTGTCGTTCGCCATGTCGCAGCTCATCGCCATGACCACCGCCACCTTGCATCTTAGCAAGCCACCTCTGTGCGTCGTTGCTGTCATTAACAATCATTATTTTATTTTATATTACATTCATTTTATTTCAAGCAAAAAAAAATCTCTTGTATTTTTTTGTGATTACTCAAACTTCAAATATTTAAAAAATAATACATTTCATTTATATTGTATTAATCTTGCTCTGCATTCTTTTTTCAATAAATTAAGCAGCACCTAAAAGATCTACAAAGCAAGATCACGAATGGTTGAAGTAAAAAAAATGCACTATTAGTCTAGAACCAATTTTGGATCAATCTAAATGTTTCTTGGCAACTCAAAAGGAACAAAATTAAAAAGTTATGTAAAATATAAATAGTGTAAATTCAAAAGCGATGAGGGATTAAACAATTATATTGGAGTTTTCATATTTACAACATTATCTTTTTTAATTTTATAGTGAATTTTGTAATATGAATAATATTTATTTTTAAGTTAAAAATATTTATTTTTTATATATTTAATTATGCAATATAAATAATTAATTTTTATATATTTAATTATATGAATGAATGATTTATCTATATTATTTTATAATATAAATTTGTTATATAATTTATGTGTTAATTATATTTAATTATGTAATATAAATTATTACTAATTAATATTAAATCATATGTTTATGTATAAATTAAATTTATATTAAAAATTAAAATTCTAATATTGAAGATATTTAAATTAAAAATTATAGAAAATATTGTACATGAAGTCTATTTTTAGTTATAAAATTATATGATTATATGCTTACTACATAATTATTATTTCATCTGGTTTAATCTCATTCGGCGTATTGAATTTTGAATCTCTCATTTTTTTGGCTCAATGTTCAGTTTGATTTTTCCAACCTTGATTAATTGTATGCTCTTGGTATTGGTAATGGACAAATAAATGTTTGAGATTGTAATGTTTGAAAAACTATATTTTCCAAAGTTTTAAAAACTGGACTGGATAGACCGGTTGAACTAGGAACCGATCAATCAGTTGGTCCAGTAAATCCCCTAAACCGATTTTACGTCGAGTTGGCTTGAACCGTGTCAAATAGGCGTTTCAACCGGTTAGCAAAAACTAGCTAGTTATTTTAATTAAATTATTTGCATAATTAAATAAAATAATTTAATAAATTTATTATACAATATTTAATTTAATGAAAATTTTAATTTGATCTATTTTATTTATTTGAAAAATAATATCATATAGCTTCACAATCCCATGTGACTTCTTTACTCATGTAAACATAAAAAGCTATAAAAACAATGTTAACACAATGTACAAGTGAGGTTGGATTAATAATCAAGTTAAAGCTTTCAAGTTCAAAACATATATATTTCATATTTTAATTTATTTATTCATAATGTTAATAATATTTAATTTTTTTATCCATTTAATTAATTAATTAATTAATTATATAATATTAAAAAATTCTTTTTTATTTATTTTTTAATTATAAATGATTTAATATGAATTATAGATTTAATTTTACATTATAATTTTGTATATAATTTATAGGTTTAAATTATATATAAACATATATAAAAATTATTACTATTTTTATACTAATTCTATAACTTATATATGAACTAATTTTATGTTAAATATGAATTAAATTTAAAGAATGATATGTTTAAATTTAAAATTTCTATAATCTTTTATTTATGTATGAAATTTATTTATTATTTAGTCAAAAAATTTCATTTTTTACATAATTATTTTATCATTATTATGTTAGATATTATTCAAATAATTTTCACGTTTATTACAATATTCAGTTTATCCCCAGTCAAAACATTGATCATTGAACCTCTCCTTCCGATTCTATGCCTGATTCGGTTTTCACAATCTTGATATTTTCTTAATCCTAAAATAATATTTGAAAAACAATTTTTAAGTTTTCTTCATGAATAAATATGGTTGTTTGTAGAGAGGGTAGACCTTATTTTTCTGTCTTCACCGCTACGTTTTGTGACTTACTAGTTACAAGTTGTGCATCACATTAAAATATTTTTCTTATGATTCAAACATTGATAAAATATATACTGATAAGTACTACTTAATTATGTAGCTCACCTTGGTTTGTTGGTTGGGGGTTTTGTCTACTAACCAAGAAGTTTTAGGTTCGAAGCTACGCAAAGTTTGAAAAGATGGTGGTGAGACCTGCAATGCTTTATGGTGCACAATGTTCTTTGTTAAAAGAGAAGCATAAAATTAAGGTAAGTGTTGCAGAGATGAGGATGCTTAGGTAGATGAGTGACTTTACACTTAGAGACAAAATGCCAAATGAGTATATATGTGGAAGTTGGAGTAGCTCTTGTGGCAAATAAGATTAGAGAAAGCCGCCTTAGATGGTTTGGTCACATAAAACTTTGGCCTTCCGATTACTCTATTTGGAGAGTAGATGTATGAAATCTGGCTTATGTTAAGAAAGTGAGAGATAGACTTAAAAAGACTTGGAAGTAAATGATATCCAAGTAACATCTATTACACCCTGACATTCACAGTGGTATTGGGATAAAGTGGTTAACGTCTTAGCTTTGAACAAAGATCCAACACACATACAAGTAAATAAAGAGGGGTGCAAGAGTCACAATGATTTTTATGTGAAAAATATTAAAAAGGGGAAAAACAATGGGCCTTTCCATGTTAAAATGATTTTACAAATGTTTGTTGTCGATTACAAATAATTCTCTTCACAAGGGGAAGGCATTGGCTCATTGTAGCAAATATACCTCATATAGTGCATAATACATGGTGGAAGTTGGAAGAATCCCATGATATGAGGGTTCTTCTTAAAAGAATGTTGGCCGATTCATTTGGTTAGTAGGACTATAGTCGGGCGACAAAGGTCAAAGGGATCATAGTTAGGCGATTGAGGTAGTGGGGAATGTTGTCGCATGATATAAGTCAGAGGGACTATAATCGGTGGGTGACGAAGGTTGGAAGGGCCATAGTCGGTAGGTGACAGAGGTCAGAGGGGCCATAGTCATCTAGCGACAGAAGTCAAAGGGACCATGCTTAGTAAGGAACAAAGGTTGGAGGGACTGTAGTCCATGGGGAATAGAGGATGGATGGACTATAGTAGATGGGTGCCGGAGGTTTACAGATAAATAGCTTAACATCTTAGCATTGAATGAAGATATAGAACTCATACATCTAAAGAGAGAGGGGCGCAAGAGTCACCAAGAATTTACGTGAAAAACCTTGAAAAAGGGGAAAACCACGAGGCCTAATCTAGTTAAAATGATTCGATTAGTGTTTGTAGTTGATTATAAATGATGCTCTTCCTTGAGAGAAGGCCTTGGCTCAATGTAGAAAATACACATCATATGGAGCACAATACATGGTGAGAGTTGAAGGAATGCAGTGATATTATAGTTTTTCTCAAACGAATGTTATCCTGTTCATTTGGCTGGTAGGATTGTAGTCGGGCGATGGTGGTCAGAGGGATTGTAGTCTGGCGACTGAGGTCGAGGGGATTGTTTTCACGTGATAGAGGTTGAAGGGACGATAATCGAAGGGTGATAGTGGTTGGAGGGACGGTAGTCGGTGGGCGACCATGGTAGAAGGGACCATAGTCGATGGGCGACTAGGTTGGAATGACTATAGTCGGTGGGAGACAGAGATTGGAGGGATTGTAGTTAGCAAGCAATGCAAGCTATGGTGGTTAGAGGGATTGTAGTCAGAGGGCGACGGAGGATGGAGGGACCATAGCTGGCGGGCAACGAAGGTTGGAGGGACCATAGTCGTTAGGCTAAGAGGTTGGAGGGATTGTTATCGACAGGCGATGGTGGTTAAAGGGACCAAAGTTGGCAGGAGATGATAGTCAGAGGGACTATAGTCAATGGCGATGGTGGTTGAAGGAATTCCAGTTGTCAACGAGTGATGGAGGTTGGATGGACTGTAGTTGGCAGGCCGTGGAGGTCTAATGGATCGTAGTCAGCAGGTGATAGTGATCGGAGGGACCATAGTTGACGGGCGACAGAGGTTGGAGGGATCGTAATTGACGGGCAACGGAGGTCAGTGTGACTATAGTCGGTGGGCGACGGAGGTTGGAGGGACCGTAGTCGGCGTGCTACAGAGGTCGAAGAGACTATAGTCGGTGGGCGATGGTGGTCAGGGGGATCATAGTCATAGGGAGACGGTGGTTGGAGGGATTGTATTCATCAGGGGACTGTGATTAGAGGGATTATATTCATCGTGCGACGGAGGTTGGAGGTCAGAGGGACTGTAGTTGTTGGGTGACGATGATCGGCAGGACCATAGTTGCCAGGTGATTGAGGTCGGAGGGACCGTAGTCGTCAGACGACTGAGGTCTGAAAGAGTATAGTAGGTGGGCGACCATGGTTGGAGGGACCACATTCGGCAAGCGGTGGAGGTCGTAGGGACCATAGTTAGTGGGCTCCAGTGGTTGGAGGGACCACCATCTATGGGCAACCGTGGTCAGAGGGACCACAATCAGTAGGTAACGGTGGTTGGAGGGACCGCAATCGACGAGCAACGATGGTCAGAGGGACCTTAGTCATTGGGCGATGATGGTCTGAGGGACTGCAGTCAGCGGGCGACATTGGTCGGAGGGACCGTAATCGACGAGCGATGGATGGTTAGAGATACCATAGTCGGCGATGATCGGGCGGAGATTCAGTAGTGGTGGCTGGTCGGTGAGGGTTCATCGATGGTGGTGTCGGGGTGGAGCTTCTCGATTCTTTAAACCTTGATCTCTAGCCCAACATCCAAGCTTCCAAAGGTCCTAGCCCGCTTTCATGTGAGAAGAGGGGATTTATTTATAGATTTTGAGAGTGACATGCTTCATAAATATGGAGAGGATCTAGTATAAATTCGGAGTGTTTTATGAGATGATCCATATTGATTCCCTTATATGGAGTGTTTGTCAAACATTTAAGTGCCTTAATAATTTTAGAATTAAGTAGTCTTGGGCTCGATGGACTCGTCTCGTCGAGCCACTCGATTCGACTATAAGCATGGCATATTTAGAGATCATTTGCTCATCCAATTAATACTTTGAACCTTCCGAATATGCTTCAGTCTGTTGATTCCACCAATTTGGACTCGGATTGAACCAATTTTGGCGACATTTGGTTTGTCTCATTGAGACATTTAATTTGAACATAAAATTGTTAAAATTGGTTTGGATGATCCAAAATTTAATTTCTAAAGTTTCTAATTTAGATATGTCTTGAGATTTGTGCCCGACCAAGGCGATTGTCTGTGACGTGTAAATATCTATTTTTGTATTTGTTATTTACACAAACATAAAAACAAGCAAAAAAGAGAGAAATCTAACAAAACCTAGGAGGTCTATTACTTAATATAAAAGTTGAAGAAAGAAAAAACAACCATGCATGCTAGGGTAGTATCAAAAATTTTTCTCAATTTTTGTTTAAAAAGTTGAACTTTTATTTTTATAAATACACTTAAATTTTTTGGTATATAATAATTTTTTTTTTGTTTTTCAAAATAAAAAAGAGATTTAATTTTATATGTTTCAAAATATATGCAATTGATCAAATATATTTTCTATATATTTATGTGGCCAAATATTCGACAAATCAATTTTTTTTAACAAAAATACACATAATATGACAACATATTTATTGAAGTATATCTCTCTCAAAACTATAAGCAGAAGCAGTATCATTTCTAGCTTTCTCATATACCTTGGGTCATTTCCTTTCTTTATTTTTTTTTATATCAACATTTATCTTTTAGTAGGATAAGAAGATTGCAATGGTGTATTTGAATCGGACATCATTTGACTTAGGTATGTTTTTTAAATATTTAAATAATATTTTATGTATAAGATCAAAGTAACTCTTCAATGATTCATATGATTACATTAGTTTTGAGTAAAAATTTAAGGTTGTTTTGATAGAGACTAAACATAGAACCAAACAATGGTTTGTTGAAATTGGTTCAAACAAGTTCTATCAATAGTAAAAAAAGTTTAAACATTTTTTCAATCTTATTTCAAGTTCAAATAAGATTTGTATAAGATTCAAACTTGGCTCAACTCATATTTGAACTTTATTTTAACCTAATTCAAATTGATATAAATCTTGTTCGAAGGTCATTTAGTTCGAACCTCTTTAGACCATTAATCAAACCATAGTTGATATCCATTTAAATAAGCTTCTAAACAATTTAAAGTATGCTCAATATTTGTTGTTTCCTGATTGAAATGAGATAATAATCTTTCTTGTTCACATTCAGAACATTCTTATTTTTTAGGTTAATCAATCATCAATATTCTTGTGCTATATGGAGGAGAATGAAAAGAGAGTATCTAGATTGGTTAGAATTTTAGTGGAAAATAGAGTAAATGATTGATGGTTACAAGAAGTATTAAGCTTTGTTTGGGACGGCTTTTTTATTGGTTCTTAAAGTAGCTTTTTAGTTAAAAAATAAATTTTTTGTACTAAAAAGCTACTTTAAGAAGCAATAAGAAAGCTGTCCCAAATGAAACCTTAGTTTTCAAGACTTCATACTCTTCTCTACGTATAAGGAAATATAAGAATCAATTTAGTTTAAAGTTGGAGATAATATGGTGTGCCACAATCGATTATATCAATTGATCTGATAGAAATAGTTACAATATACGAGTGTACTTTCTTCTTTAATAAGATTCATTCAAAATTAGTCTCCTATTTGTGTGTTATTATGCCAAAAAAGATTCTACTTTAGATTGTAGCCTCAACAAAAGATTTCATGCATGAATAAAGTTAAATCTAGCAAATGAAAATGATGCAATAAGTTGGTCAAACACCTCCTAATGCCATATCAATCATTTATTTAAGAGTTGATAAAGGTTATTGTTGAATCCTGTTTCATTCGGTGGATGATACCAGACAGTACTTATCACCATATGGGAGCTGAGAACTACTAGGGAGAATGTTATAAAGCTCGAGTGCGGAGAGAAGAGAAAGAAGATATTAATATCTTTATTAACAAAGTTAAAAGTATAAGGATGGAAGAAAATATGATCTCTGAGCTACGAAGCTTGAATAATACAAAGAAAACAATAATATAATGTTTATTTCCTTTGGGTTATCTCCCTGTATCTGCGATCTTTAATCTAGAATTCTGGAGGAAAATTGGAATCATTAATTGAAAGTCAGAGCCAAAATCTGGAGTTTGAATTTGAGCCAAACCCCTTTTAATTGCCTTCCTCCTCCCTTTTATAGGATTCAGAAGGAAAATAGAGTTGGGTCTTGATACATAGTTGTCCCATCAGTTTGCCGATATCTATGAAGGTGCAAGTTGATCCACAATCTGAGAAGGCAAGCTGAACTAGGTCAAATGTTGTGGTCACCTTGATGAGATGGTGAGGGATGAATGTTTTTCAACTGATATGAATGGGAGATGGTGGAGTGATTTGATTCACCCTGTTGTGGAGAAAGGGAGAGTAATTTATGAGGATTACGCTGGGTTATTTTTGAAGATTTTTTTGGGGAGAGTCATTATATCTTAGTAGTTTTAGGATGTATCAGATATAGGGATCTTGATTATAGCTTAGACGAATAAAAGTTTGCATAGCTGAGAGGAACTTTTAAGGTCACCCTCCTGGGAGAAACTGTGGACAAATTTTACGTTCGCCACTTGATTTGCTTTAAATATTTCTTTTATCAAATCTGCATAGATTAACATTATATCATCCTAAGAGACAAACTAATGTTTAACTATTGATTTGAAAAGAGAAACTTAATTTATTTTCATAATCAAATACAACATAAGGAATATTTAATTCATCCCTAAGAATTAAAGGAATATCCACTTATCATTTTAATCATGAAACTAAATCATTAAATTTATTTTCATAATCAAATAAAATAAAGAATATTCAATTCATTTCTAAGGATAAAAATAATATTCACTTATCTCTTTGATTAGAAACTAAACCAATATTTAAAGCTTAAGTTTGCATCCACAAATTTTTTTTATATCTTAGAAAGGAACTAATGTAGTGTTTATTTTAATTATGGGTTCTAGACTTCCTATAAAGGAGAGCCCTTATAGTTAATTACATCTCCTAAGAGAATACTCTCAATTAAAGTGAAGACTAAAGTTTTCAAATTCATATAAATTTAAAGAAAGGTTTGAGTTATTAAGATTTCAGTGCACATACTTTAGATTATAAATTCTGATTGAGATTTGGATTTTTTGAAAGATAGAGCAAAAGATGTGTAGAGACTGAGGGGTATATATAATTTAAACTTATACTTACCTAGAGTGAGCTGCTAGCTAACAATCCTAATCATAATTTATCATTGTATATATGTAAAATTATATATGCTCTATCTTATGAATCAAGGAATTATAATTTAGGAGACTATAATCAGGACTTCAAAATATGTACATGATCTCATAACAAAACTATGCATGAAGAATAATGTATAAAAAAATTTTATTCATTTATAATTTCTTCGAATATAACCTATGGTCTACTGTAAAGTAAAGATGGCCCAGCTCCACCAATAATCAGCCAAGATTTCTCTTCTTATATAATGTAGATTTGAATATGATTATTTATTGTAGTCTTAGAATCTTATAGCTTCTAAATTTTCTATATAATTACAAAAGATAATGATCTTCAAAGAAAGAAGAACTTTTTTTTGGAACCTACAAGTGTATATAATTAATCTGTTTCAAATCTTTTATAACTCTTGACATTGTACAACTCAATCTAGCTATACAAGAATATAAAATATTTACATTTACATTTTTCTCTATATTTACATCATTGCCTAGGTACATTTTACTTTGTAGGAATATAAAAGAGCAATTTTTATATAAAAGAAATGTACATATATAATGTAATATGAGTGTATAGGAAAAAGTAAAGCAGCTGATAAGTGTAAATAATGTATATTTTAGGTGTTATATTTTTAGTGAAAATATGTTATTTTAGTTATAATATATAGGAAAAATATAAAAAAGGCACAAAATTTTATGTATTATTCAGCACCACAACGTCAGACAAATCAATGTCGCCGTGCCTTCAAGGGCAGCGCCGCAGTGTCAAAATATCAACTTCACAATGCCATGTTCTATGTCATCAAATTCCTTAGCCTCATAATCTATAATGCCATGACACCAAAATTGCTCTTCCGGTGCCATAATGTTTGAAAGTCAGCAGCACCGTGGCGTAAAGGTTGTGACTTCTCATGAACATGACTTGTTGGCAAAATGATGCGATTATTCTCTAAGTAACTGATCCATGTCAGTAAGTGCCACGGTGGAGCCAGAATAGTAGCGCAACAGTGTTAGTTCATTTGTTGGGTGCAGTAGCGTTAGTTCATTTATTGGGCGCAGCGGTGCTGACCTTTCAGGCACCGCAGCACCAGTAGCTTACTGTGTGTTTTCCTACAAATAGTCATTATGTTATATTTGTAAGGGAGTTCAATCACTTGGAGAATTTTAGTATAATTTAGAGTGCTTCTTTGAATTTCACTTAGGGTGACCACTACGGGAATTTAGGGAAGTACTTGATACCCTCATTAGAGTATTTGGCTTGTGTTCGTGGAAGCAATTATGTAAGTAAAAAAAAAAAAGAGTGTAGAGGAGATTCATTGAACCATTTTGGTGATATCTTTCTCTTATTTTTTCTTTCTATTGTGCTATTAATGAAAATAAGTTTGCTTCAATTTTATTCCATATCTAGCTAAATTTTCTAGTTTTGGATTGATGATGTAAATATCATATACAGTACTAATGAGTTCTACTATTCCTTAAATAATTAAAATGATATTTTTAATATTATCAGGTCTTAATTTAATGTATATAGTGGCCATATGTATAGTTAAAGTTAGGTGTAATGTGGAGCCTCAACAGAGGGAAGAAGGCATAACCAGAAATATTGAATTAATTTTCATCATACCTAGGCATAGGGTATGACATGTACTAAATTTTTAAGGAGATGATATAACCATAGGAAGTCGGAGTACATCCTTTATTCCTACAAGCTTGACATGGATCTAGGGATGTATATGCTCTGAATTGCATTATAATTAAAAGAGATTCGTTAGAAAAAATATGTTATTTATATTCATCAATCCAAAATATTATATGCATATAATATATTAATTATCTTTATCTAATTTTATTTAAGTGATTGAATCTCCATAATATCCATTTTTATTGAGTAGGATAATTATTATAATTTTAGTAAACAATACTAGTGTTTACAAGTGAGCATATCTTTCTCGTTGGATCGATGCTATACTCTATCATTATATTACTTGATTCAGTATGCATACTTGCATATATTAAGTGGGGTTTTTATTATTTTTTATATCAAAGAATACCTAAGTAGTTTAGGGATTGATAGAGCCCTAAATTATTTTAGAATTTTATAGGTTACTCCAAAGCCCCCATCAAGTTTTTGTCACTATTTCCGGGGAAGTATTTCACTTTTTGTAAAATTTTAACTATATTATTGAATTAATTGCATAGTTAGACCTACTTACATTTTTTTATTACTTTGATTATTTATTTATTTTTGGTTACATGCTTTATAGCCATAGAAAGGAACTTTTATCATTTGATCATGAAATTTAGAAAACCATTTCTAAAATTTGGAAAACCAAAAAGCTTTTGAAAATGACTGAACCTTAGTTAGAGTAAAATCATTCTAGTCCTCTTAAGGATTATGCAAATTATTTAGTAGATAGAATTCATCAGAGCATAAATATACATACATCTAAGCTAATAATTTTGAATTAAAACCACCTATTATTCAAATGATTCAAAACCCTTAGTTTGGGGAAACTCCTATAGAAGATCCCAATTTATATTTAGCCAATATTTTAATAATTTGTGCAATATTTAAGTGTAATGGTATCCATGATGATGCTATTAGACTTAGAATATTTCTTTTTTCTCTAAGAGATAAAGCTAAAATTTGGTTTAATTCTTTATCCCCACACTCTATAAATACTTGGAATGAGTTGACTTATAAGTTCCTTGCTAAGTTTTTTTCACCTTAAAAATTATCAAACTTAGAAATGACATAACTTCTTTTACTCAGTTTGAAGGAGAGTCTATTTATAAGAGATGGGAAAGATTTAAGGAAATACTTAAAAAATACCCTCATCATGTATTACTTGATTGGTTAGTTATTCAAATCTTT
The DNA here is from genome assembly GCA_019925795.1 of Dendrobium chrysotoxum. NCBI lineage: Eukaryota > Viridiplantae > Streptophyta > Magnoliopsida > Asparagales > Orchidaceae > Dendrobium > Dendrobium chrysotoxum. Next base: position 28,938,623 of record CM034303.1, on the reverse strand, counting down.
TATATTGGATTAGTAGGATCTCTTACAGCTATAATTGATGCTATAGCTAGAGGATCATTAATGTCTAAGCCATTTGAAGAAGCTTATGAATTAATAAAAGAAATGGATACTAATAATTTCTAGTGCCTTGCTGATAGGATAAATCCTAAAAAAGTAGTTGAAATTTATGAATTTGATGCTTTACCAATCTTGACTGCACAAGTTGCAGCAATTTCTAAAAGTTGAATATAATAGGAGTAAATTTTGAGATAGGAACTGAATTGAAGATAATACTACGCAAGGGATATAAATTATTAATGTAATTGGAAGACAAAATAATCCCTATTCAAATACATATAATCCAGGTCAGAGGACCCATCTTAATTTTAATTGGCCAAATAATGTGGGTGGTAGTAATCAATAGAATAACTGGCAGAATAATCAAGGAGTAAAGGAAAAATTCTCAATAATTTGTTATTAATCTTAGACTTAGATATCCTCGAGGATTTAATTAAGGTAATTAATTTGAAAATAAAAAATTAACATTGGAGGATGTAGTTATGTAATTAGGGAATCAATTATAAAATCAAGCTATTTCTAATAAAAATTTGGAGACCCAATCAAATCAGCTTGCAATGTTAGTTAGTAGTAGACCTCTTGAATCTTTATCTGGTAATACTAAAGTTAACCCAAAAGAAAATAAAAGAATATAACAAAAGTCAATTGAAGAATGGAAACAATATACCCCAACTAAATTAAAAAATCTAGGTAGGTTTGATTTAAGACTATAAACTTAGTACTGTGAGAGGTAACCAGATTTAGGTTTAGTAAGTTATTAAGTATGGCTGAAGACTTTAATCTTAGCGCTTCAAGAGAAGCAACCCAATTTATAGTTTAGATGTGTTAGGAAGAGTGGTTTGCTTTGCTTCACAAAAAAAAAAACTTTGGATATGTTAGAGCAATGCAGTGCTAAGCTGGGACTTAGTGATTTGAAATTTAAAATTTTAAAACTTCCTCTCATTTTAATAATTATTAAAAAAAAGGCATTTTGGAAGTTTAACTACTAATTCTTGTTAGTTTTTGAGTATAGTGTTATCTTTCTCTTCTTGGAAATTCAACTTTAGCTATGGGTAGAACCAAGCGAAGGCATTTCTCCTCTAAGATTAAGAGTGAAGAACATTTGAAAAATGAAGATTCCTTTTCTCTTCTCCGCATGCAAAGTTCTGCTATCATTAGAAAACTTCATACATTCAATGATGAAGTTCATAAAGATACAATAAGATACAAAGCAGAGATATAGAAAATGTATAAATGTGAAGTTTTAAATGATGAATTTCATCTTGGTTATGATGTTCTACTATTTGATTATAGGAAGAAGTTTTGCCATGAAAATCTTAAATCTAGATGGATTGGCCCATACACTATTATTAGAATATATCTTAATGGTGCCATCATCATTTAAGATAAGAAAACTTCACATTTTTAAGGTTAATGGTCATTGATTAAAACCATGTGGAATAGATGAATAAGTAAATCATGAATTTAAAGAAAAGAGAGGATGTGTATGTGTATGTTTATTTTACTTCATATCTTTAGAAAAGAAATTAGTTAGGTGAGTAATTGGAATATGTAGTGTGAGCATGGTTTGTTGTCTTGGCTATTGAAGCTAATCGATATGATCTATATGGTGCCTAGTGCAATAGTTATCTTATAACCTGTGTTGTGCTATAAATGTTATATTATCACATATTTTATATGCCTTTTATCATTTATATGAAAATATGTGTCGTGTTAATTATTGTTATGTTTCTTTTATTTATAATTTATTAAAGTTCCCCTTATGCTTATTATAATCTTCATTAATATTTATATTATGATTACTTAATAAACCTTATTAAAAATGATAATTAAAAATTATATAAAATTAGGATAATAATAAAACCCCATATTATAGTTTAAATAAACACTAATTATACTACATAGAGTGGAAAAAATTAATAATTAACTAATTTAGACCATTTAAGTTATTGCTTTAATTTGAAATTATAAGTTATACCATTATGTATTAATTTTAGAAATAAAGATGAATAATTAGAATTAAAGATTAGATATGAGTAGATTAAAATTGAAAATCATAAGCATCCCAAATTTGGAATTGGTAATCTTATTAAATCCTTACCTAAAACTCATTAAGATTGTAAAAAGGGTTTGAAGCAAAAACTGATATTCAAAATCATTAAATATGTACTTCATAAATTAAAAAGAAAAAGAACTGTGAAAATAGTTCTAAAAAGAAAAAAAAAAGAAATAGGAAAAAGAAAAAAAAGATGAGTACACTCAAAAATTAGTATCAATTAAAAGCTTAGAATCTGATTACAATCTTATACATAAATTCATAAAGAATAAAGTAAGAAAACCAGTATAATTGATGGTAAACTAATGAAGTTTCAATTTTTAACTATAAATATATATAATTATTAAGCTATATTATTCACTTTAAAATTCAAAAAGTAATAATTAAATCTATAATCTATGAATTCAAATTAAGCAATAATAAGGAATGTCTAATTAGTGTAATTATTAGTATTTTTCTAAACTAGAATTATAACATTGTTTATTTTTACTACTTCTAGACTGTGATGTATTATCCTATATTTTAGTAATATTAAATTATTAATTTTTATTTTGGTTAATTAATTAATCAGAATTAAAAAATTTTTATTTTTGCATGAGGACAAGTAAGAGTTTAAGCTGGAGAAAATTTGATAAGTATAAATAATGTAGATTTTATGTGTTATATTTTGAGCGAAAATATGTTATTTAGTTATGATGTGCAGGAAAAATATAAAAATGCCATAAAATTCTGAGTATCATTCAGCGCCACGGCATCGGACAAATCATTGCTGCTATGCCTTCAAGGGCAGTACTACAACATCAAAATATCAACTTTGCAGTGCCATGTTCTCTATCTTCTAACACCACATCATCATAATCTATAAGGCCTTGACACCAAAATTGCTCTTTCGGTGCCACAATGTTTGAAAGTCAGCAATACCATGATGTAATAGTTATAACTTCCCAAGTACATGACCTGTTAGCGAAACAACATGACTGTTTTCTAAGTAACTAGTCCACATCAGCAAGCACCCTGGCAGAACTAGAACATTAGCGTAGCTGACCTTTCAAGTGCCACAGTGCTAGCTACCTACTTTGTATTTTCCTATAAATAGTCATTATATTATGTTTGTAAAGGAGTTCAGTTACTTAGATAATTTCAGTACAATTTAGAGTGCTTATCTGAATTTCTCTTAGGGCGATGACTAAGAAAACTTAGGAAACTACCTGATACCATCATTAGAGTATTTGGCTTGTGTTTATGGAAGTAATTATGTAAGTAAAAAGGAGTGTAAAGGAGATCCATTGAACCATTATGGTGATATCTATCTCTTATATTTTCTTTCTATCATGCTATTAATAAAAAAATGAGTTTGCTTCAATTTTATTCCATATATGGCTAAATTCTCTAGTTTTAGATTGGTGATGTAAATACTATATATAATTCTAATGAGTTATCTTAATCATTGAATGATTAAAATAATATTTTTAATATTATCATATCTTAATTTAATGCATATAGTGGCCATATATGTAGTTAAAATTAGGTGTAATATAGAGCCCCGACGGAGGGAAGCAGGCATAACCAGGAATATTGAATTAATATACATCATACCTAAGCATAGTGTATGAAATGTACTAAATTCTTAAGGAGATGATATAACCGTAGTAAGTCGGTGGACATCCTTTGCTCCTATAATCTTGACAGAAATCTAGGGATGCATATGCTCTGAATATCATGACAATTAAAAGAGATTCTTTTAAAAAAAATGTTATTTATATTCATCAATCCAAAACATTATATCCATATAGTATATTAATTATCTTTATCTAATTTTATTTAAGTGGTAGAATCTCTATAACATCCATTTTTATAGAGTAGGATAATTATTATAATTTTAGTTGATAGTACTAGTGTTTGCAAGTCATCTTCTTCAGCTCTCATCGCAACATCTATATTCTCTCTCTTTCGTGTGCTTGGGCTCTGGTGATCAGATTTCTCCTATTACTGTTTGTGGTGTTTACTGTTAGATTTTGTTTTTTGTTCACGTATTGGTTTCTCTTGGCTTTCTTAATGCTCTTTAGTTGGCCTAAGGCCTTTGGCCTTTAGGTTTTTTTCTGTCTCTTGGCATGGATGCTAGTCCGTCATCTTCCACTCCCTCTTCTTGGTGTATTCCACCATCACTCACGGTGGGAGCTAAGAAAGGTTTTTTCGATGTAGCTGGTAACGATTCCATCCCTAAATCTCGATCATTTCGTGATGTTCTAGCGGGTAACGCTTGCTCGAATGAATCTAGTTTTTCTTTTACTAATCTATGGTTAAAGGTGTTCTTGCTTTGGTGATTTCTGATGAAGACATTTTGAAACTTGCATCACCTTACCAATTTATATTAGTATTGAAGTTCTCTATAAAACGACCTAACCTCGATACCATTAGGGCTTTCTTTCGCAATCTGAAACTTTCTGCTATATATTCTATTGGTCTGTTGGATGGTAGGCATGTTGCTATTCAACTTTCTAATGACTTAGACTATAATCAAAATTTTTCTAGGCAATCTTATTACATAAATAATTATCAAATGAGAGTACTTAAGTGGACTCCTTTTTTGATATTAAAGATGAGTCTCCTATAGTCCCCATATGGATTTCATTTCCTAATTTGAGACTTCATTTCTTCAACTCGCATATATTACACTCTTTAGGATCCTTATTTGTTGGATTTTAGGCTACTGCCTCAAGGTCTCGAACTTCTGTGTCCAGGATTCTTGTCGAATTGGATATCACCAAAAAAACATCCTAGAGAGGTTTGGCTATCTGCAAAAAGTCAACTTTGAAAATATTCCTGATTTCTGTTCGTATTGTAAGGTGCATGGTCATTCCATCAATGAATGTTATATGGTTCAACCTAATCTTGGAGAAGGAAACATGGAGGTTAAAGAGGTGTGTCCCTCTGATTTGAATGAATCGAATGATTTGGATGGCCCTACTCAAAGGCGGATTGAGGGGGGGGGGGGGGGGGGGGGGGGGGGGGGGGGGGGCAAGGGGGGGCACGTGCCCCCCCCAAAAAAAATTAAAAACCGATTTTTTAAGGGTTTAGTATTAGAAGATTTAGGTTACCGGTTCAGCACTTCGTCACTTCCCAAGCCCGATCGCAACTCTCCCGCACGCAGCCGCAAGGGTTTCGCTGTTTCGTGTCTCTCGCACCGTCGCACGAATCCCTTTCCTCCTAGGCTGAGCGGCGACCGGCGGCGGCGGACGGCGGCTGAAGATGGCTGCCGAAGACTACCTGGCAGTCACGGTCACCAAGTGACGAGGGCTTTGGCGCCGACTTGCTCAAACGGATTACAGTGAGAGGTAAATTTTTTTTTTTGTTGATTTTATAAGTTATAATGTGGATTATATCATTTGTTCTCTACAATAGGCTTGTTCCTTGCAAAGTTCTTCATACTTCAATGCTTTGTCTTCATTTTATTATGAAATTTTTGATTTTATTTTGTTTGATTTTATAAGTTCTATTTTTATTTCTTGTTTGATTTCTTAAGGCATCTTTGAGTTCAAATATTATGGAGAGATATTTCAAACGATCTTCAATTCCAAAAACATCAAATGACAATAGTAATCAAGTGGAAGATCATAACGAAAAACGTATACGAGTGGATGTTGATTTACCCAACAATATTGAAGTAAGTGTTGAAAATCTTCCAACTGATCCTGGACTACGAATTCCCATTGTTGAATTTAATCCTAATATTCGGGATGAAGTTCATAGAATATATTTACAATGAGGGCCATTTCAACCTCGCAGTCATGATTTTCCAAAAACCAAATTCAGGATGAAAGATAGATGATTTAATCCTACTTGGTTTGACAGGTACTTTGATTGGCTAGAGTATAGCATAAGCAAAGACAAATCATATTGTCTTTATTGTTATCTGTTCAGAAAACCAGGTAGAGGCAATGAAGAGGAAGAAGCATTTAATAAAAATGGATTTTCGAATTGGAAAAAAATAAACAAATTTGATCTTCATGTAGGTGGTCATAATAGTGCGCATAATAATGCTAGACGTAGTTTGGGAAAATTTTAATAAAATATTTTGGGTCCCCCCTTGACAAATTTTCTGGCTCCGCCACTGGCCCTACTCATTTATAAGTCAACAAAGTTAATATGGAAATTCGGGATAATAGTAAAACTTTACCGGAAGATAATCCTAGTTTTGTCCATGAAGCTAATTTAACGACTCCTCTTACTGGGGGATCTCATATTGTGGTCCAAATGGATGAATTGTTTAATCAAAATAATGAAGACAATTGCATTTTACCTTCGAGCTTGCCTAAGGAAAAAAGGGTCACATTCTGGAAATAAGGAGAATGATTTGTAATTGGGAGAAAGTGGTGACGATTTGACCCAAAAATAATGTGCTTTAAACCATGTCAATGGGGATCAAACTGAGAAGGAGGCGGGTATGAAGGATAACCTATTGGAGGTAGGAGAAATTGTTTCTAATAAGGATGCTTCAAAATTTGGAAAGTATGAAGGTAATGCTGATGTTTCATTGTTATCTCCTAATCAGAAAAAAATTGCATATAATTAAGAGGAGGGTTATACTAAAGCTGGTAAGAAGAAAAGTAAAAATAATAAACCCTCGGATGGTCAAGCATCTAGGGTCACACGTGCTTCTAATCTTCCCTCTTCCAATGGTTAAATCCATTATTTTGAATATTAGAGGTGTGGGGAATTTCCCTTCTAGGGATAGAGTTAAAAATTTATGTACAATTCATAATATTAATGTTTTGGTTTTACTTGAGCCTTTAACTTCTTCTGCTAAGTTGGATTTGATTAGGTTTTACTTGGGTTTTGATTGTTCCCTTAGTAATTTCTCTAGGATTTTTTGAAAACATTGGGTTAACTTAAGCATTTTGCATGACTACCCTCAAATTGTGCACAATAACATTAACTCTTTACATTTTTCCTGTCATGCGTCCTTTGTTTATGCTTCTTGTTCTAATATTGAGAGGAGAATTTTATGGAGTCAAACTATGGATTTTGCTTCTAATATTATTGAGCCTTGGTTGGTTGGTGGTGACTACAATACTATTACTAATGCCTCTGAGAGAATTGGTGGGAATTCTCCTAACTTCAATGCTATGGAAGATTTTTATGATATGATTTTATATTTCAATTTGCATGATATTGGCTTTACCGACAATTATTTTACATGGAATCAAGGTACTATGTGGCAACAGTTTGTATTTTTTTAATAATTTTAAAATTTTTAAGTTTCACAGTACTTACATTGAGCATTTATCTAGAACTTTATCTGATTATTCTCCTCTTCTTTTGAACATTTCTTTGCATTACAATAGTAGTCCTTCTTCTTTTATATTTCAAAACATGTGGGTTCATCATGATTAATTTTTTAATATTGTTAAAGAGAATTGGTATGCTCCGTTGTTTCCCTTTGATAATATGGTTGGCATGACTAGATTCTGGCTTAAGTTTAAGAGGCTTAAGCAGAAGCTTAATTAGTGGAACAAAACTATTTTCAAAAATTTATTTTTCAATATTATGAAAGTTGAGAGTTAAGTTATTTCGGCTGACAACAAGTACATGAATGATCCTTCTGGTACTAATCTCCCTTTTTTGAATAAGGCCAAAGACATCTTATTTAAACTTCAGGAATAAGAAGAATTCTACTAGAAACAAAAAGTTTCCTCTAAATTTCTTGTTGAGGGGGATAGAAATACTAAGTTCTTTCATAATATTGCCAATCATAAGAAAGTTGCTAGTCATATCCATAAAATTTATATTCCCATTGGTTCTCATATTAATGATCCTGCTTTAATTAATGAATCGGGTATTGATTACTTTAAGAATATTTTTAATAAGAATTTCTGTTCGGTTTTGGATTTGGGTTTTTCTTTTATTAACTCTATTATTTCTAAAGAGGATAACCAAATGCTTACTAAAATTCCTTATTCTGAGAAAATTTGGCTTTCCATTAAAGAGATGAACACTGATTCTACTACTGGTCTTGATGGTTTTACTACTAATTTTTTTTTAAAAGTCTTGGCATATTATTAAAGAGAATTTGGTGAATGCTGTTATTGATTTTTTCAAGGGGACTCCTTACCCTAAATTTTTTACTGCTACTTCTATTATTCTAATTCCTAAAAATGATGTCACTAATTTTTGGAGTGATTTCTGTCCTATTAGTCTTTACTCTTTTTCAATAAGCTTATTGCTAAGCTGATTATGAGTATATTAGCTTTAATTCTCCCTAATATTATTTGTTTAGAGTAAACAGGTTTTGTTAAAGGTTGGTCTATATTTGATAATGTTCTTCTTGCCCAAGAATGAAAGTTCGATAGGGATGTTAAGCCCTAGTGAACCAGTCCCGAGGCTAACCAAGAGGGGGGTGAATTGGTTATTTAAAAATTTTACGAGGAACAGAAAAATCTTTTCGATACTTTGCAGCAGAAACAAGTAAACAAGAACGAAAAGATCAATCACAGATATTCTCCCAAGCAGTTAATATCAAAAAAGTAAAGTGCAGAACATAATCAAAAAAGCAAACTAGATTTTATAGTGGTTCGGTCAACTTGACCTACGTCCACTCCCCGGAGCCTCCCCTCTGGGTATTGCACTAAACAAAAACTGTCTCTCCTTTTGCTCCCACAGCATGGTGGAGAAGCCTGTATAAAACCTCCTTTTCACCACACGGTGAGGCAGAGAACCCGACCTCCTTTTGCTTCCACCTGAAGCGGGCAGAGAACCCCAGATCTTCTTGTGAACGATCCTCCCACAACGAACACCAACTAGACGAAAGACGACGAGCGGAGAAGACGACTCTGATCTGTGCTTGGAGCAACCTTAGTGAATCCCTCACTAACTCCCCCTCACAAGATCCTCTCTCTCTCTCCCAAACTCTCTCTCTCTCTAGGGTTTCTCTAGGAAGGAAAGTGGCAAAAGATTTTTCTTGTTGGAAGAAAAATATCTTTTATAGGAGGGCTTAAAATTTTCCCTAAATGTCAATTGGTCGGCCATGATCGTCCAGGACGATCACTATATCGTCCTGTACGATCAATTCAAAATCAACTGTTTAAGCCTGGACGATCTGGCTCTTTTGGACAAACAGTAGAAAAAATTGATCATATCATCCCGTACGATCCTGCGATCGTCCGGGACGATTAGTGCAAATCGAGGAATATCGTCCAGAAGACAGTTCGGGTCATCCAGAGAAACTTGTGCTAGATGACCAAAAAATGACTTGATCGTCCAGGATGATAAGGGTATCGTCCTGTACGATTAATTCAAAAAGTGCCAAAATCATCCTGAGCATAGTTCGGGACGTACAGCTGAAATGCACTAGACGATCATGATCGTCCGGGACAATCCTGCGATCGTCCAGGATGATATGATCGTATCAATCAAAAATAAATTACTTTCCTTAATTACCAGATTAAATTAGGCATGATTGTACTGAATCGTCCAGGACGATACACGTATCGTCCGGGACGATTAGACCAAATAAATTAAAATAAAAACTTGCCTAACTTGATCTGGCGGCTGAGATTTTTGATTTGAGCATATCATCCCGTACGATCCAAAGATCATCTAGGATGATCTGCTTAATCATACCCTCTTAACTTAGTTGCCCTAATTAGGGTTTCTTTTTTTACCTGATCGTCCAGGATGATGTGAATATCGTCCAGGACGATCTGAACAAAAAATGAACATAAACTCTAATTCACTCAAGCTCTTCCCCTGAGTGTGTGTGTGCAAGGTTACTTAGCTGGGGGATCAGCTACATTACAATTAACTCAAGAAAAAGAAAAATAGTACATTGGACACACTTGGACCCGATCTTGAGTTGGCTTGAGTGGCTCGTGATCTTTTGTGCCTGAAACGGGTTAGCTAAAAAAACACAGTGGAAACATGTTTGCCATCATCAAAACTAGATTTGCAACAATCTCCCCCTTTTTGATGATGGCAAATATTTGTACAGTAGTTTGAAAATAAAAAATAACTAGGAGATCAAAACACAAATATTGTTTCAAATTTTCATTTAACAACTAAATCAATACAGGAAACATAACACATAACAAAATTAGAAATGACTACAACTGACTCCCCCTTTTGACATCACAAAAAGGAGAAGGGTAAACAGAAATACTAAAAATATCAGTATAAAACAGAAAAGAAAACAACTACAAAATAGAAAACTAGAACGGAGGCGGATCCTGATCGGAAGTAGGAGGTGGCGGTGGTGGGTTGAAGTAGTGGTGAATGGCTTGAAAATGGGCTCCAATCCAGGCAATGTCCTGATCATGCTGCTGTTGCTGCTGCGCAGCATAGTCAGTGAAGCACTGGATGTCCTCGGCGTGCTGCTGCTCCTGGGTAGCCACACAGGAGTCAAATCTGGCCTCCCACTGATCGAAGCGCTACACCAGGTGGTCAAAGGGAGAGGCAATACGAAGGGGAGCAGGTGCCTCGGGTGCAGCAGGAACTGAAATAGCATCTTCCTCTTCCTCCTCAACATCTGGGGCGGGCTCCGGATGTAGTCGGGTGCTGTGTAGGACGTGAAAGGAATTGTTGGTGAAGAAGGAAGGAGGGACATTTGGAGCTACGGGATACTGCAGGTCATATTTGGTTTCTAGGGCATAGGCAATGAGATGTCCTAAGGCTAGATTGGGACGACGGCGATGACCTGGATCCTGAATAGTAGTGAGGTGCTCGAGGAACCGGATAATAAGGTCAGTGGCATTAAATTCCCTATGGGCCAGGATGTAGTATGTAGTCAAGGACAGTAGTGGGGTGATGTGAATTCGATCCCCCGCCTTTGGAATGACGGAGGAACGAAGGACATGTTGAATTGTCCGGGCGTCCTTAAGAAGTGTAGTGCATGCATTGTCATGATAGGGGACATTTGTATTGTGAAGGAAATGATTGGCGACACTCCAATCATAGTCAGGGTTGTTGATAAGGGTGTGGAGTTTGTTGCCAGTGATGGAAAGTTGGAGAATGTTATGAAAGTCCTGGTATGTGAGTTCGACGGGGCGCTGATTTAGATAAGAGTGGAGGGTGGAATAATCAGCCGAAATCCACAAATTTGCAAAAAAAATGCGAAGAAGTTCGTGCTAAAAGGAAAGGCGAGAGTCATGATGAAGGTGAGGGAGGTGTGTGCGAAGAGGTCAAGGACAGGATAAGTAAGAGTGCGGGGATTTACTATTTTCGACGGTGTGATCCCCACTTCATAATAGCACTCGTAGGCAGCCTGATCGGCTGCATTGGGGAAGCGAGGATCAACAGGCCCCCGGGAGGAGCTTGCACCCTTTTACCGCGAGCGTTTACCACCAGCCATTAGAAATCAAAAGTGAAGGAGAGTAGAGGGAGAAAGAGTGTGGAAAATCCTCAAGAAATGGCTGTTTAAATAGATATTGGCCAGATCGTCCCGTACGATCGCGAGATCATCCAGGATGATCGGTGCAATTATTACGGCCTGTACGATTGGTCAAAAAGGCGGTCCGATCGTTCAGGACGATCAGAGATCGTCCAGGATGATTAGACACAGACGATCGTCTCGAGGAGTCAGGCTGGACGACCGTTGACAAAAAGTATCGTACAGGATAATTAGGTGGATCGTCCAGGACGATATGCAATAAATATGTCGGACGGGCCGAATTCGAATCGTCCAGCGGCTTGACATGTGGATCGTCCAGGACGATAAGGTGGATCGTCTAGGACGATGGACAATAATTGGTGCAATGTCAACTGTTTGATTAGATCAAGAAGATATGGATCATATCATCCAGGATGATGTAAGGATCGTCCAGGACGATCACCAATAATTAGAGTTTTTCAGCAGCAGGAGCAGTGTGGGGACGATTTTGAATGGATCGTCTAGGATGATGTCTGGATCGTCCAGGACGAAGAGTATCATCCAGGACGATCGGGGTATCGTCCAGGACGATGTGAAGAAAATAGAAAAGGATGGAGGATGGAGATGACAGATCAGGATCCAAAAAAAACACAACCAGTAAAAAAAAAAACAATGAAGAAAACTTGGAACAAGAAGATAGAAAAAATAACAATTTTTTTTTTTACTAGTCTGCTCCAGTAAAATATAATTCTCCCTTGATTTTTGATCCAAAAACTAATAAGAAGACGATTGACAGCACTGAAATCCAGAAAAGATTGGAAAAAAATCAACTTTCGTAACTCCGACCCCGGGCACCTTATCGATGCAAACCTCTTTCAACACAAAAATCCGATTCAGAAGAAAAGAAATTAGATTTGAAAAGAGCTCCTTTCAAGCCTCGTTCTGGAAAAATATCTGATATAATAGTGTTATAAAGTAAGGAATCAGAAATCAGGATTTCAAAACTCAAGCTTTTGAAAATATTAAATGACGCACGGATTTTTCTATGACATTTAACAATCTGAAAGGGAAGAAAGCTTGGTTTGGGCTCATTTTGTGCCTCTTTTTCAATTTGGTTGGCGCTTTGCGCATCTTTTCATTTTTGATACACTTTGTGTATCTAATTTGGCAATTTTGTATCTTTTCAGTTTTGGGCTCATTTTATGCCTCTTTTTCAATTTATTTGGCGCACTGCGCATCTTTTATAAGCTTTCTCTTTTTCATAATCAATAAAGAGTCTCAGCTGTGAAACTATCTTCCAGACATAGGAGATGACTCTCCACAATAAGGAAGAATGATTCACAAAACAAAAGCCATACATCATATGATAAATGCAATAATTTGGTTTGGAAAATCATAATAGTGACTCAAGACTTTGAAAATACTATTCATATGAGGTAGATTACTGTAGGAAGATAAAACAAATCTCTATTTCAAAAACTAATGTTTTAATTTTAAAAATGATTTTTATCCAAAAGAAACCATACACCAGTAAAGGAGTTAGAGGAAGAGAAACAATCATCAACGTTTCTTCCCTTTAACAGATCCAGTGGAATCAATCACTACTTACAAGCTTTCAGATAAAATAAGGCAAAACTGTCAGTCAGAAATCCATTTTTTTTATTTTCAAACACATAATACATTAGATAAACGAGATGAATCAGTAAATAAAATAGGTAAAAACTAAACCGTATCAAAATAAATACTCAAATTAAACTAACACTAAAGCTAAAATAAAAAATAGAAGAATAAAAACTAAAAACAACTGAAAGAAAATAATCAAATCAAATAACTAAAAAACTAACTGACAGAAAATAGAATAACAATCAAAATAATTAGAAATCAGCAGTCATCAGAATCAAGCATTTATATCAATCACTCCTAATCTGGTTCTCAAAATGCTGAATGTGTCAAAGGCCAGTGGTTTAGTGAATATGTCTGCCAGCTGATTTTCAGTTGCTACATGATGTAGCTCAATGTCCCCTTTTGTAACATGGTCCCTAATGAAGTGATGCCTTATATCAATGTATTTGGTCCTAGAATGTTGGATTGGATTCTTAGAGATGCAGATGACACTAGTATTATCACACATAACAAAAATTGTGCCAACAGGTAAACCTAAATCCAAAACTTGTTGCTTTAACCAAAGAACTTGGGCCAAATAACTTCCTAAGGCAATGTACTCAGCTTCAGCAGTGGAAAGTGCAACTGAGTTCTATTTTCTACTAGACCAGGAGACTAGAGACTGTCCTATGAATTGACAAGTTCCAGAAGTGCTCTTTCTATCCACCCTACACCCCACAAAGTCAGAATAAGAATATCCAATGATCTCAAAAGAGGTGCTGTGCCTAGGGTACCAGATTCCTAGGTTTGGGGTCCCTAAAAGATATCTAAGAATTCTCTTAAGAGCAGTCAGGTGGGACTCTTTAGGATCAACCTGAAACCTAGCACAAAGACAGACAATAAATATGAAATCAGGTTGGCTAGCAGTCAGGTAAAGCAGTGATCCTATTATTCCTCTATACTTCTTCTGATTAACAGATTTTCCACTTGAATCCTTATCTAACTGAACTGAGGAGGTCATGGGAGTATTGATTGGCTTGGCTTTGTCCATTTCATATTTCTTCAAAATATCCTTAGTGTATTTAGATTGATTGAGAAAAGTTCCATCATCCGTTTGCCTTATGCTAAACCCCAAAAAGTAGGACAATTCTCCCATCATACTCATCTCAAACTCCTTACTCATTGTTTTAGAAAACTCATCACATAAATATTTATCAGAAGACCCAAAAATTATATCATCAACATAGATCTAGACAATGAGTATGTCATCCCCTAATCTCCTCAAAAAAAGGGTGGTGTCTACGCTCCCCTTAACAAACTCTCTTTCTAACAGGAATGTGCTAAGCCTCTCATACCAAGCTCTGAGTGCCTGTTTCAATTCATATAAGGCCTTTTTTAATTTATAAATATGATTTGGATATTGGGAACTCTCAAAACCTGGGGTTTGTTCTACAAAAACATCTTCTTTTATTACCCCATTTAAAAAGGCACTCTTGACATCCATTTGAAACAACTTAAATCCCTTATAATAAGCAAAGGCTAGTAGCACTCTAATGGCTTTCAATCTAGCTACAGGGGAAAAAGTCTCCTCAAAATCAATCCCTTCTATCTGATTATACCCCTTAGCCACCAATCTTGCCTTATTTCTCACCACCACACCAGAATCTTTCATCTTATTCTTAAAGACCCACTTGGTTCCCACAATACTTTGATTTTTAGGTCTTTCTACTAGCTCCCAAACATCATTCCTTACAAACTGATTCAATTCTTCTTGCATAGCTAAGATCCAAAACTCATCCAAAAGGGCTTGATTGATGTTGGTGGGTTCAGTCATTGAGATAAAGGCAGAATGGTTTACTTCTTTCCTAAGTCCATGCCTAGTCCTAACACCTTCAGAAGGGTCTCCTAAGATCAGTTCTTTAGGATGACTTGAAGTATATCTCCAATCTCTAGGTAACATGGTTTGAGGTTCTACCCTTTCCTCCAGATTTATATTTCTAACCCCTTGGGTAACCTCAACAATCTCTTCATCTTCTACTTCAGATCTAGAGTCCTTAGGATCAGATTCATCAAACACTACATGGGTTGTTTCTTCCACCACCAAAGTCCTCTTATTGAACACCCTAAAGGATTTCCACACACTTGAATATCCTAAGAACACTCCTTCATCAGATTTGGGGTCAAATTTTCCTAAGGGTGATTTCCCGTTGTTCAGAATGAAAACCTTACAGCCAATGACATGGAGGTGGGATAGATTTGGAGTTCTACCCTTAATGATCTCATAAGGTGTCTTGTTCAGTTTGACTCTCACATTCACCCTATTCAGCACATAACAGGCTGTGTTCACCGCTTCAACCCAAAAGTATTTTGGAAGTGAATACTCAGCAAGCATGGCTCTAGTGGCTTCCACTAAGGTCCTGTTCTTCCTTTCAGCTACCCCGTTCTGCTGAGGGGTCCTAGGAGCTAAAAAATTGTGACTAATCCCTTGCTCCTCACAAAAACTTCCAAATCTTTCATTTTCAAACTCCCCTCCGTGATCACTATGAATGGTAATAATCTCATATCCTAACTTCTTCTGAATCCAAGTAGAGAAAGATCTAAACTCATCAAATGACTCAGATTTATGTGACAAAAATTTCACCCAAGTGAACCTTGAATAATCATCTACAATCACAAACCCATAGACTCTCCCCCCTAAGCTGGCAGTGCTAATGGGTCCAAAGAGGTCCATGTGAAGAACTTCTAAAGGTCTAGAGGTGCTAATATCCTTAACAGAGTGAAAAGAGGACTGTACTTGCTTCCCTAACTGACAGGCATCACACAGGTGATCCTTAGTGAACTTAAGCTTGGGCACACCTCTAACTAAGTCCTTTTGGGTGACTCTCCTAAGGGTTTTCATACTGGCATGACACAATCTCCTATGCCATAATCACGACCCATCAGTAGCAGTTTCTAAGCAAATTGAATTATCAGATTTAATGCAACTTACATCCAGCTTGTAGACGTTGTTGATCCTTTGCCCCTACAAAATAACTTCATCATTTAAGCTTAAAATGCAGCCAGTGGGTAGGAATTTGATGCTGTATCCCTTGTCACAAAGTTGACTGATGCTCAGCAAGTTGTGTTT
Source organism: Dendrobium chrysotoxum (assembly GCA_019925795.1). Taxonomy (NCBI): domain Eukaryota; kingdom Viridiplantae; phylum Streptophyta; class Magnoliopsida; order Asparagales; family Orchidaceae; genus Dendrobium; species Dendrobium chrysotoxum. The sequence goes on along the minus strand of CM034303.1, from coordinate 28,922,420 downwards.
CAGTCCATCTACAAGCAAAACATTATCAATCATAAAATTCTTTGAATCACCAATTATACCTGTGCTTACCACCTTCCTGGTGGTGTTATCTCCAAGTGTAACCTTGCCTCCAGCTCTGGCCTCCAACGAAATGAACTAATTTGCATCTCCAGTCATGTGTCTAGAACATCCGCTGTCCAGGTACCACATGCTCTCACGAGATCTTATGTGAGAGCACCCCTACAAAAATATCAAATGTCAGTCTTAGGAACCCAAACAGGTTTGGGTTCCTTCTTATGAAAAGAAGAATGCAATGCATGCGTGCTATGCTGTGAAACAGCCAGTTTGGGTCTCCACACCCAATGTGTACTACGGTGAATAGTGTAGGTGTAGGAAATATGTCCTAACATGCCACATGAAAAACATCTAACACTAGGAAAAGGATTAACTAAATGTCGTGAGTGATAGTGCCTCTTCCTAGAAGTGTATGAAACATGCTTTGATGAACTTGCAACAGATTTTTCAAAAGGTGGCGGTGCATAAAATTGTTCAAAAGTAGGTGGTTTTTTGTTCTTTTCAAAAGCAGTAATTTTCACTCTTAAAAATTCATTCTCCTTGTTAAGACTAGCAATCTCAAAAGTTCTTGTACTTTCATTACTTTCTAAATCACATGCCATATCATTCAATTTCTTAAAAGAAGCTTCTAATTCAACATGCGACATTTTTAATGCATCATGCTCAACAATTAAATCAGAATGCTTTCTATTCAGTTCATCAAACTCATCTAGTAAAGACATGTGATTGCTATCAATAGTGGAATGATCCTTAATCAACACATCATGCTCCTTTTGCAAAGTCAAATAATCCAGTTTCAAACTAACATGGGTTTTCTTAAGCTTCCTATACGATGCATGAATTTTTTCAAATACTTCAAATAATTGATCGTAAGTAAGCTCACTTACCTCTTCCTGGTCCGACTGACCAGGGTGATCATCAGCCATCAGACACAAGTTTGTTCCCTCCTCTTCAGCTTCAATCTCAGAGGAGTCGGATACAGAGTCTGCCTAGAACGCCTTTTGTATCCGCTTCTAGTCCTTTCTGAACTTTGGTTTCTCCTCACCCTTCTCCTTGCTTGGGTGAGCCTTGAGTGTAGGACAATCCACCTTTATATGTCCAGGCTTTCTGCATTCAAAACAAACAGATTCAGATGAACCTTTAAAGTTTCTACTGGTCTTACCTTTATTCCACTTTTGAAAATTCTTATTCTTCTTACTTATAAAGCTCTTGAATTGCCTTGTGATTAAGGCAACATCATCGCTATTAGACCCGAAAGTGCTAGCATCTGAATCTTTGGCCTTTAGTGCCACTATCTTCTCCTTCTTTCGTTCACCTGCATCAAGTTGTCTTTGGTTCACCCCTTGCTCGTAAGCAATGAGTGATCCAAGTAAGCTGTCAATAGAGTAAGTATTTAAATCTTTAGATTCCATCATCGCAGTAATCTTAACATCATAAGAAGCAGGCAAACATCTAAGAATTTTATTCACTCTTTCGTAATTAGTTAGTTCTCTTCCTAGAGCATGCAAAGTGGTAACGATTTGAGTGAACCTTGTGTACATTTCTGAAATCATCTCACTAGGTTTCATGCGAAAAAGTTCGTAATCATGTAATAAGATGTTTAACCTAGACTGTTTGACTTCAGTTGTACCTTCATATGTTATATACAATCTATCCCAGATTTCTTTACCCATTGTACAAGTAGAAACATGCATATAGTCTTCAGATTTTAAAGCATAAAAGAAACAGTTCAAACATTTTGTATTTAACTTTGCTAAATCACAATCATCAAACGTCCAATCAGCAAAGGGCAATTCAATTTTCACAACGAACACCAACTAGACGAAAGACGACGAGCAGAGAAGACGACTCTGATCCGTGCTTGGAGCAACCTTAGTGAATCCCTCACTAACTCCCCCTCACAAGATCCTCTCTCTCTCTCCCAAACTCTCTCTCTCTAGGGTTTCTCTGGGAAGGAAAGTGGCAAAAGATTTTTCTTTTTGGAAGAAAAATATCTTTTATAGGAGGGCTTAAAATTTGCCCTAAATCTCAACTGGTCGGCCATGATCGTCCAGGACGATCGCTAGATCATCCTGTACGATCAGTTCAAAATCAACTATTTAAGCCTGGATGATCTGGCTCTTCTGGACGATCAGTAGAAAAAATTGATGATATCATCCCGTATGATCCTGCGATCGTCTGGGACGATTAGTGCAAATCGAGGAATATAGTCTAGAAGACAGTTCGGGTCGTCTAGAGAAACTTGTGCTGGATGACCAAAAAATGACTTGATCGTCCAGGACGATAAGGGTATCATCTTGTATGATTAGTTCAAAAAGTGCCAAAATCATCATGAGCATAGTTCGGGACGTACAACTGAAATGCACTAGACGATTAAGATCGTCAGGGACAATCGTGCGATCGTCCAGGATGATATGATCGTATCAATCAAAAATAAATTACTTTCCTTAATTACCAGATTAAATTAGGCATGATTATACTGAATCGTCCAGGATGATACACGTATCGTCCGGGACGATCAGACCAAATAACTTAAAATAAAAACTTGCCTAACTTGATTTGGCAGCTGAGATTTCTGATTTGAGCATATCATCCCGTACAATCTAAAGATCGTCCAGGACGATCTGCTTAATCAGACCCTCTTAACTTAGTCGCCCTAATTAGGATTTCTGTTTTTACCTGATCGTCCAGGACGATGTGAATATCGTCCAGGATGATCTGATTAAAAAATGAACAGAAACTCTAATTCACTCAAGCTCTCCCCCTGAGTGTGTGTGTGTAAGGTTACTTAGCTGGGGGATCAATTACATTACAGTTAACTCAAGAAAAAGAAAAATAGTACATTGGACACACTTGGACCCGATCTTGAGTTGGCTTGAGTGGCTCATGATCTTTTGTGCCTGAAACGGGTTAGCCAAGCAAAACACACTGGAAACATGTTTGTCATCATCAAAACCAGATTTGCAACAAAGAATTAGTTTATGATTTGGTAGTCAAAATTTCTAGAGGTAATGCTATTTTCAAAATTGATATAACCAAAGCATATGATAACCTCAACTGGACTTTCCTTTATGCGATGCTTAACAAATTTTGCTTTAATAATGATTTCGTTAGACTCATTAAAAATAGTATTAAACATTGTTACTTTTCGATTATTATCAATGGAAAAAGCCATGGTTTTTTTTTGGTTCTTCTCGTGGTCTCAAGCAAGGGACCCTTTATCCCCTGCTTTGTTTATTATGTCTATGGAATTTCTTTCTAGAGGCTAAAATGAATTGTTCAAAAAATATCTATCTTCACAATGTCGTACTATGGGTGGTTTCCTTATTTCTCATTTAAGTTTTGCTGATGATTTTATTATTTTTACTAATGGTTCCAGAAAAATGCTTAATATCTTGTTTAAATTTTTGGGTCTTTTTAAAATGCTAGTGGATTAATGTTTAACACTAATAAAAGTTGTTTTATTACTGCTAAGTCTATTTCCCATCAAAGAATCAATGCTATCAAAAATTATTATGGTTTCATGCACAAACACCTCCCCCTTAAATATTTAGGCACTCCTCTTGCTAAGGGTAAGAAGAGATCTCATTTATTTGGGGACATTTTTTCTAATATTCACAGAAAATTATCTACTCAGGCTTTTAATTTTCTTTCTTTTAACTGTAGATTAATGTTAATTAAAAGTGTTTTGTATTCTATTCATATCTATTTATTTCATACTTTATACCCTACTGTGAATGTTTGTAGTAGGATGGAAATAATTTTCAACAAGTTTCTCTAGGGAAGTAAAGAGGGTAAATATGCTTTAATTTGGGCTTCTTGGGATAATTGCTCTGGTGTCCAAGATGAGGGTAAGCTTGGTTTTAAGAACTTGAGTGATATGGCCCTTGGTTTATCTTATAAGTTGTGGTTCAATTTTAGATCCAAAAAAAGCTTGTGGACGAAATTTATGACTTTTAAATATTGCGTGGGCAAGCATCCTCTTTACTATTGTTTTAAAAAAGGCAATTCCTTTAATTGGAAGAGAATGTGCACCATTAAATGGGACGCTGAAAGTTTCATCCAATGGGGTTTGGGTTTAGTTGACATTTTCTTTTGGCAAGACAATTGGTTAGGTATTTCTTCCATTGACAATTTACTCAATACTCACTCTACTAGTGCTTGTAAAGTGTCAGATTTTATTCATAATGGGAATTGGAATGTGGATCATCTCTCGGAATAGGTCCCCGATTCTATCATTTTCCTCCTTGTGAAAATTCCTCTTTAACTTGATAAGAGTGATTGCATTTTATTTAACAAATCCAATGATGGGAGTTTTCTATTCAAGGAAGTTTGGCATTCTCTTAGGGATTCTCAGCCTAAAAATCATATTTTATCCATTATTTGGTAGAAAGGTATTCCCATCTCTTATTCTATTCTTATTTGGAGAATTTTTAATAATTACATGCCTGTTGACACTACTCTTTGCAAGAAGGGTTTTTGCATTGTTTCTAAATGCCAGTGTTATTATCATATGAAAACTTTGAATCATGTCTTTGCTAATGGGTCTATTACTCTGAAATTTTGGCTATTTTTTGATAATGGTTTTAATAGCCATTTCTATAAAGATTATAACACTATTAAGAATATTTGTAAAGACTGGTTGTCTGTCCTAAGAATCATACCTGTAACATTTTACCTGTTATTATTTGTTGGTTCCTTTGGAAGAATAGGAATGAGTCGAAGCATCAAAACATCCATATGAATGCCACAAACATTATCCTCAAGGTTAAAGATAAGGTAAGACAATTATACTTGGCTAACTTGATTAATAGTAGCTCTTTTACTTGTTGCCATCAAATTGCTCAGTTTTTTGGTATCAATTTTATGTATACTGCTCATTTCCATAAAGACACTATTGTTAACTAGGCTAAGCTTGTCCAAGGCTTCTATAAACTTAACACTGATGGGTCTTTTGTAACGGTTAAAGCTAGCTATGGTGGGCTTATTCGGGATCATAATGGCCAGGTTATTGTGGCTTTTGCTAGTCCCTCGGTTGCCAATAATGCCATTATGGTAGAGCTTGATGCTTTAAATTATGGTGTGCAATTATGCATTTCTTTAGGGATTACTAACCTTTGGATTGAAGTGGATGATATGTTAGTCATTCATTACATTCTTGGTAAAGTTAATGATAATCCCAACTATTTTTATACCATAAGAGAAATTAAGCAGTGGCTTTCGGCTATCAATTTTTCTATTACTCACATCTATAGGGAAGCGAATTCTGCTGATAGCTCTTTAGCCAATATTGGCTACAATTTGTTGGAGTTCAGGGAATTTATGGGATCTTCTCTTCCTATCAACATCGTTGGCATAACTAGGCTTAATCGTTTGGGGTTGCCTTATGTTAGAAGTAGTTAAGATCTTATTCTGTGTAGTTCTTTTGTTCATTCATGACTTTGGTAATGGGGTCTACTTGGTTTATTCTAATTTCTCCTAATTTGATTATGGTGGATTTGGCTCTTTGGCCCGTTTCATTCGAGTGGCACTTTATGCAGGCTTCATTTAGCCTTTTCTGGGAAGATAGTTTTTATATTTTTCATTGGTAGCTTTACTACTTGGTTTATCCTATTTTCTAACCTGATAGTTTTCTTATTTTTATTTTTTCATGGAAGTGGTTTGATATCACTGTGACTAACATGTTTATTTTTTATGATCACTCTTATTATTTATATACTGCTTTACCTATCTGGAGCTTAAGGTTTTATATTCTGTTGGATGGTTGGCCCCTCTTTGGCTGGAAGGGGCTCGGTGCTTTAATTGGGATCCTCTCTCTGCTTTTGTTCTTTACGATATGAATTTTTCTTTGGGTAGCTATATCATCTGCCAGCTTTATATCACCTGGCAGCTTCATCTTATGTATATTTTGCTTAGGGTTATTCTTCCTTGCAGTATGGTTATTTATTTGGATAATGCTTAGGTTTTGAATGATTTCGTTCATATGGGTTCCTTAGATCTTTATAATCGTTTCAAATTTAATTGGTCTATTCTGCTTTGTGAGTTCAAGGTGTTCAAGGAGGGTGCTCTGAAAGCCAATAACATGGGGATATTTAATGTTTATGTTGAGAAATACTTTATCTTTATTAACTTAAATTTACATTGGTCTCAACTGATTTCCTGTTACATCATTCCTTGGATTTTTCTTGTGTTATCACTTTTGTTTGTCTTTTGCAATCATTTTCTTATGCAGGTGTAGTGGACTGAGATTTTTTTGGATAAGGTTACTATTTTTTGTAGGAAGACTTTGCTGAGCTCCTTTTATCTGTTCTTCCTTTTTTGGGTGTTGCCTACTTATAAGCCTAGATTGTTATTAGGTTATTTTGTGTATCTTAGTTTTGGAGACCATCGACTCTTAGGTTTTATTTTGATTTTTGTTGTTGCTCTTCCAAGCATTAGCGAGTTGAAGGTCCCCCTTAAGGACCTTGTAACCTCCTTTTTATTTAACATGTAGGCCCCACCATGCCCCCCCCCCCCCCCGCCAAAAAAAAAACTAGTGTTTGCAAGTGAGCATATCTTTCTTGTGTGATTGATACTATACTCTATCACTATATTACTTGATTCGGCATATATACTTATGTATATTAAGTAGGGTTTTTATAAATTTTTTTATATCAAAGAGAACCTAATCATTGTTAGGGATCGATAGAGCCCTAAATCATTTCATAATTTTAGCCTATGAGCCTACTCTATATATTCACAAATATAAATATAAATTTCACATCTAGAGTACAAAAAAAAAAAAACACTCCAAACATGAGTATTCACTAGGAAAGGTATTCTAAATAAACTAAATCACCAGCCTAGCATAGGCTAAAGTTGGTTGTCCTAGCAAACCATCAAAGGGTGTGTATAAGACTATATGACTTGGATAGGTCCTAGGTTTTATTAGTTTGAAATTATGTATCATTGAATGTTGATTTGAATTCAAATGTTTAGTGATTTAAAAGTTTTAAGTTTGTTTTAGGGGTGTTTTGATTGTTGCAATTATTTAGCTTTAGGTTTTAAAGGATATAACCCTCATTAATTTGTTCATAGCATTGTCACAACGGGTAAGAGGACCAAAGCCTCTATAGGATACATAGCCCTGAAGCCTGAGGTATTCCAGCCCAAAAACTTCTTTGACAATGTGTATCTAATTTAGTTCATTTAGTTTTATATTTACTGAATTTTTGATGATTTATTAAATTTATATATTTATTGAATTATTTAATAAATTAGGTTTGATTAATTATTAAGTTTTTTATTTATATTGAATTTTGGAAGTTTTATATTTTTCATAAATATTAGACCCAATTATGAGTTCAATGCATCTAAGTTTGTGTTGATTGAATATTTCTGTAATTAGTTATGATTTTTATAATTTCAACACATTTTATTGAATTAAATTTGACCAAATTTTTACTTTCTGATTTACTTTGAATTCTAGAAGTTTTATATTTTTCATAAATACTAGGTACAATTATTAGTTCAATGCCTTTGAGTTTGTCTCATTTGAATTTTTTTGTAATTAGTTATAATTTTCATAGGTTCAACACATTTTAATGCATTTAATTAATTAAAGTAATTAAGAGATTTCTTATTTTTGTACCAAATGAACTCCAAACCTCTTGAAATCTTTTCCAAATGTCATTGATGTTATGTAGGGCTGATTAAAAGTGTTTAAAATTATTTTAGAACTATTAATATTTTTTAATGATTTAATTTAATTAAATAATAAATTTTCTTGATTTTCAAATTACTTTTTATTTTGGTTGAATTTCATGGGGCTTTTAATTTTTCTCTCTTAAGATTTTAATTCTGAGCAGTATGCACTTGGAATTTATTTTTTGGATTTAATTTAAATTTATTATGAATTATTAAAAATTTTAGATCAATTATGTATGTCAATTTTAGGTTCATTAATTGACAAACCAAATGAATTTTAATTATAGTGAAGTCTGAAATAGAAGTTCATCAAAACATGTTTTTTAAACCCACTACATTTGGACTCAATAAAGCCTTTTTAGTGTCACAATCAATAATAAAAGTTAAATACATATATATCTTTGATGATTTAATTTGTGCAATTTACTAACTGGGTTTGGGTGAGATCAATGGCATTCTAACCCTTGCATAAACAAAAAATATTCTACAAATAATCAAGTCCTAACTATATGAAGTTTCACCAAGATCCATTTATCGTTTAGGTCTGAAAAAATTAAGGTATGTAGCACGCATACCCTAATAACCCTATCCAACTTTGAGCTTAATTGGACCACTGGTTACAGAGTAATAAAAATAATAGTGGGCATTCAAACCCAAATTACTTTCTAAACAATGGTCAAAATTCTTTGATATTAATTTTAAAATAACAATTTGGCTCAAAATGATTCGAATGAGCTCAAAAATACTAAATTTTTGTGAAAATTAGATTTATTATAAATTATTGATGTTCTGAGCATTTATTGTATTTATTTTAAGCTTTAATTCCAAAAATTGAAGGTAGCTGATGATTACAATCATTGCACGACGACACACAATGATTGCGGAAGCCTTCAGTAGTAATACACCTAAGCTGTTTGTTTAGACCTATGATCTACACTAGATAGGAAGAACGATCCAAATTCTATGCTCGGGATCCCAGTGGTGCATGTTTAAATCCAAAGGCAGGCACCACATGGTCCGACATCATCAAGTCAATCCAATTATAATACATGTGCGATTAGACTGTCTAGATTGATCTAGAGAACTCAGTTCAAATTTGAACTAGAATTTCAAATGCTCATAAATTCTTATACACTCCTCCAAATGAGATGAAATTTTAGGGGGAGCTTCTTGATACCTTAAGGCTCTAATATATAAAGTTTTTCGGCTCCATGCATTGAGATCTTTAAGTATTTTTAACTTGAATTTTAAACCTTCAAATTGGAAAATACCTCTATCCAATAGGTGGATTTTCTTTTCTTTGAACTCGATGGACTCATGGAGATGTCCTCTAGACTTTCCTTAAAAACTTCAGGCCTTGAAGTCCACTGGATTGGCAGTTGCTTGGCTTGGATTAGTTTCTCTCTCTTTCTCTCTCTTGGACTTCAATTGGAGAGATCTAGAGCTGGAGAAGGCTAGGTAACACTTGTGGGAGGCTTAGGGGATTGTTATGAAGCTAAAGAAAGCAATTTATTAATCATTGCTTTATAAATTTTAGGGGTATTTATAGGAGTGAGAATTTTAATTTAAAGGCCAAGATCTTGCCAAAAAAAAAAAAGTAAACAGATGAATAGACTGCTACTGCTATAGCAGCACTTATGATGGGCAACAACAAGCAATCAATAAGCAAAGCAGTGGCCAACATGAGTCAATGCCTCAAATAAGAGGCAATGCTCTCAGTTCTGTGGCGATTTCATGGCGATTTAGGCTCGCGGTTGTTTCCTTCCTTTTTGGGTTTGTTGTCGTGCTTCTCTGTTCTCAGTGTTTCGTTCTTTGTGGTTTTTTCTCCTTTCTGGTTTTCTCCTATTCTCTCATTCTGGTGTTTTGGTGGTTTTTGGGAGATGACGATGCCGTCATCATCTATCCCTTCTCCTGCTCTGGCTCCGATCGGTAAGTCCCGCTCTTTTAAGGATGTTTTAGCTGGCTCGGCTTCTGTGGGCTCTAAGATTCCTTTTGTTCAATCGTCCTTCAAGGTTTGCCCGGCTTTGATGCTTGAGGAATCTGCTATTTCTTTGCTGGCTAAGCCTTTTGCATTTACTTTGGTCAGAAAATTCATGTTGAAGCATCCTAACATTGATGTTATTTGCAAACTGTCTTAAATCTGAAATTGGTTGGATCCTTTCAAGTGGGTCTTTTGGATTCTCGCCATATAGCTATACAACTTAGCAATGATTTGGATTATAGCCATATTTTTTCTAGAAGGGCTTATTATATTCAAGGTTGCCAAATGAGAGTCCTGAAATGGTCTCCTGATTTAGATGTTCATGAAGAATCGCCGATGACTCCTGTTTGGATTTCATTTCCTAATTTACACTTGCATTTCTTTAACACTTAAATCTTATTTGGCTTAGCGTCTATTTTTGGTAGACCGTTACAAACCGACCAAGCAACAGCCGCCATTTCTCAGCCTTCTGTGGCAAGGGTGTTAGTTGAAATGGATATCTCTAAAAAATTTCCCAGTGTGGTTTGGATTGGTTTGGAGCTTAACGGCTATTTTCAAAAAGTGGATTTCGAAATGTTCCTATTTTTTGTTCTCATTGTAAAATGTATGGGCATGGTTTAACCGATTATTTTAAGCTTCATCCTCATCTTAGGAAGGGAAAAGATTCTAATCCTAAGGTTGATAACAATGGTATTAAGGGCAAGGAACTGGCTTCGATCATTCCCATTCATGGTAATGATGGGAATTTTGCTAATGAGGCTAATGTTGCTGTTCTTGGTAATGAACCTTTAAACTTGGTTTCTGATCACGTGGAAGTTAACCCGATTCATTTGGAGAATGTGGAGAATGTGGCTCAACGCCAGGAGGTTAATTGTATCTTAGAATCTTCTATTCCTAATGCTTCTCTTAATGTGATTGATCAAATTCCACCATCTGAGCCTATTAGTAAAAATTATTCCAATGAAACTCTTTTGGATGTTGACTTGGCTAACAAGAATACTTTGATTAAGGATATGGCTCCTACTAATGTTCCAGCTCAGACTCTTCCCATTTCTGTGGTGGAGAGGGAGGAGGATATGATTTTGAACAATGAATCTGGTGTGGGAGGTGATAATTTTTTGGAGGAAGGTGATTTGTCTCCTTCTCGAAAGCAATAAGGTATCTTCACTAAAGGTAAATTACCTTTGAATGATTTCTATCATAGTGACGCTTGTACTGATTATGATGACATGGATTTGTTGGCTAAAAGTTTTCCTAAAGATGATACTAGCTTTTCTAAAAGCCATGGTAAAAGAGGTCGCAAACCAAAGAATGTTGTCCTTTGACCGCCCCGTAATCCCCATTCACATACTTCTGATTAATTCCCTTTTATTATGTTTAATGTGATTATTTGGAATGTTAGGGGGATTTGTTGCTCCTCCTCTAGGTGTAGAGTTAAAAACTTGTGTCGTGTTCATAATGTTTTGCTTCTTGTTTTACTTGAGCCTCTTATTGCTTCTGACAAATTTAGTACTGCTAATTTTTTGGGTTTTAAAAACACTTTTTCTAATTGCTCTAATAAAATTTGGGTCTTTTGGAAAGATTTCATTCGACTTGACATTATTGGTGATTTTAACCAAGTTATTCATTGTAATATTGAAAGTGCTAATCAGTAATGTTGTGGGTCTTTTATTTATGCTACTTCTTCTCATAATAATAGAAAGATTTTATGGGATAATATAGCTCATTTTCATAGTATTTGTAACCTCCCTTGGTTGGTGGGTGGGGATTTTAATACTATTGCTAATCCTGCTGAACGGTTAGGGGGTTCTCTCCCCATTTACTACTCTATGGAGGACTTTAATAACATGATTCTGAATTGTAACTTGATTGCTATTGGTTTTTCTGGTGATAGCTTTACCTGGAATCGTGGAAATCTTTGGCAAAGATTAGATAGAGTTTTATTTAATGATGCTTGGCTAAATTCATTTGATTCTACTAATGTTGAACATCTTAGTAGGACCCTTTCTGATCATTCTCCTCTTCTTATTAAAATTAAGCCTACTTTGAGGGCTTCTCCTTCTCAATTTGGATTTCAGAACATGTGGTTACTTCATGATACCTTCTTGGATATTGTTAAGAGTAATTGGTCTGCTCCTTTATTTTTGGACAATTCTATTACTGGTATGAAAAGGTTGTGGTACAAATTGAAAAGACTTAAGTTTGTTTTAAATTGGTGGAATCGTTCGGTATTTAAGAATTTATTTTCTAATATCTTAATTGCTGAAGATAAGGTTGCGTGTCGAGAGTCTCTTTGCCAAGTGAACCCATCTGCTGATAATCTGACTTATTTGCGTGAGGTTAAACAAGGGCTCTTTAAACTTCAAGCTCAGGAAGATGCCTTTTGGAAGCAAAAAGCGGCTATGAAGCATTTGGTGGAAGGTGACAAAAATACTAAGTATTTTCATGCTATGGTTAAGAGGAAACGTAATATGAATGCTATCCATAAGATTTGTCGGATGGATGGCACTCTTACCGAAGATAGGGTTGAAATTTCTAATCTTGCTGTTTTGTACTTTCAACAGCATCTTAATAAAAATTTCCTTCCTTTTACTCTTGCTAATCCTCACCTTATACCCTATATTATTTTGCATGAGGACAATGTTTTTTTTATCTCATTTTCCTACTTTTGAAGAGGTTAAGGAAACGGTTTTTGGCATGAATTCTGATTCTATTGCTGGCCCTGATAGTTTCACTACAAAATTCTTCCAAAATGCTTGGCATATTATTGGTAATGATCTTTTTTCAGCGGTTATTAATTTTTTTGGGGGTAAACCGATCCCTAATTTTTTGAATTCTACTTATATTGTGCTTATTCCTAAGAATAATTCTATCTCTACTTGGAATGACTTTAGACCTATTAGTTTATGTACTTTTTATTATAAATTGATTTCTAAGATTTTAATGAATCGTCTTTCTATTTTTTTGCCTAAACTTATTTCCCCTTTTCAAATGGGTTTTGTGAAAGGGCGTGCTATTGCTGACATTATCCTTTTGGCTCAAGAATTTTTTCATGATTTGGATGCTAAAGTTACTGGTGGTATATGATTTTGAAACTGGATATTGCAAAAGCTTATGATAATATTAATTGGAATTTTCTTTATAAGATTTTGAATTTGTTTGGTTTTGATTTATAATTTTTTACTCTTATTAAGTTAAGCTTTGTATTGAGAGTCCCCATTTTTCAATTATTGTTAACAGTACGAGTCATGGTTTTTTAAGGCTTCTCATGGCTTGAGACAGGGTGACCCTCTTTCTCCTGCGCTTTTTATTATTGCTGCTGAATACTTGTCTCGTGGTCTTTCTGACCTTTTTGAACACTTTCCTAGCCTTTACTTTAGAACTTTGGGTGGTTTTCATATTTCTCATTTATGTTTTGCTGATGATTTCATTATCTTCACCAATGCTTCTGTTAATAGAATCAAAAGGCTTTTAAGGTTTCTTAATCAATTTGAATTGGTTAGTGGCTTAACTTTTAATAAACATAAGTGCACTTTTATCACTGCTAAGAAAGTTTCCTTGAATCGTATTTTGGCTATTAGGAATTTAACTGGTTTTAATCATGTTTCCTTGCCTTTTAAGTATCTTGGGGTGCCGATTTATAAAGGTAGAAAGAAAACTTTCTGTTTGATGATTTAATTACTGTTGTTCGAAAGAGGATCTCTTCTTGGAATTTGAATTTCTCAGCTTTGGTGGCCTTTTAACTCTTATTAAGAGTATATTATGCTCGATCCCCGTTTATAGTTTTCAAACTCTTTTCCCTACTCAGGTTGTCTGTATAGGATTGATAAAATTTTTAACAGTTTTTTCTGGAAAGGGGTTTCTAATAACTCTAAGATTCACTGGTCTTCTTGGATTAAATGTTGTGGCACTCTGGAGAAAGGTGCCCTTGGTTGCAAGTCTTTAAAGGATTTGGCTTCGACCTTCTCTTTTAAGTTGTGGTATAATTTCCATGCTAATAAGAGCCTCTGGGCTAAGTTTATGAATGCTAAGTATTGTGGTGATTTCCATCCCACCTTATATTGTTTCAGTAAAGGGAACTCTAGGGTTTGGCAAATATTGTGTTCGGTTAAATGGTCAATTGAGCCTTCTATTTGTTGGGGGCTTGGTAATGGTAATATTTTCTTTTGGCAGGATCGTTGGTTGGGGGGTAATTCCATTGACTCTCTTCTTAATTCTTTTTCTATTGCTAATGTTAAAGTTAAGCATTATTTTTCTAGTAATAGTTGGAATGTGGAGAAGCTTTCCAATGATCTGCCTGGCTTTGTTACTGAGCTTGTTCTGAAAATTCCTTTGAACATTAATACGTCGGATGTTCAATTGTGCTCGTTGTCTAAAGATGGGCTATTCAGACTTAAGGATGTTTGGCACTCCATTAGAATTTGGAAAGAGCCTTCCAAAATCTTTAAAATGCATTGGCATAAAAGTATTCCTCCTATTCTCTCTGTTTTTATGTGGCGCATTTTACATAAGTTTATTCTCACTGATGGTAATTTGATTAAACGTGGTTTTATCCTTCCTTCTAAATGTCAATGCTGCTATCATATCGACAATATGTATCATGCTTTTGTTTCTGGTCCTTGTGCTGTTAAAGTTTGGATTTACTTTGAGGACATTTTACATTTAAATTTCTTTAATGCCAATCTCTCTATAACTTCCTTACTTAACCTTTGGTTTGTTAAGCATAAAGGGCATATCAGGAATCTTATCCCTTCTCTTATTCTTTAGTTTTTGTGGTTGGATAGGAATAATTCTTGTTATAATAGTGTTAAAATGAGTCGTCATAGAATTATTCAAAATTTTAAAGATAAGATTGTTGCTCTTTTTTCTGCTAACTTACTTTCTTTTAAAAGTTTCAATAACTTCCATAGGTATGTGGCTGATTTGGGTATTATGTTAGATGCCTATATGCCTCATAATGATCCTAAGTGTATTTTTTGGTTCAGGCCTAAGTCTAATTTTTTCAAGATTAATGTGGCTATGTGTTTAGTAATTTATTAATGGGCTATGGTGGGCTCATTAGAGACTCGTCTGGTAAGTGCATTTTGGCTTTTGCTGGTCCGTATATGGGGGATGTTAATACTGTGATTATTTATGCTATCCTTCATGGTTTAAGGACTTATTTCTCTCTTGGTTGTGTTAATATTGTGGTTGAAATGGATTCCAATTTTTGTTATCAATCTTGCTTTGCTAGTGAGGGCAATAGTTGTTCTTCTCTTATTTTCTACATGAGAGGGAGATTAAGCATTTGGGGAGCATGCTGAATTGCTCCTTTTCTGTTATTAATAGGGGTGGGAATGCTTGTGCTCAAGCTATTGCGGTTTGGGGGACTGTTTTAGACTCCATGGCTGATTTTTTGGTCTCTAATCTCCCTATTCATATTAGAGGGATGATTAACTTGGAGATGCATAATGTTCCCTATGTTCTTCTATAAGTTTTTGGTTGGTTGGTTTCTAGGATTTTTGCTATTTTCCTTGATCTGGGCCTGGGTTGTGGCTGTTTGCTTATTGCTTTGGTGTGGTATTTCTAGACTGTTTGGCCTCCTTACTGTGGGATTAACCTATTGGAGGTGTTTATTGTTCTTTATTATTCATTTTTCCCTTTGGCTGGTTGGTTATGGTTGTTGGGATGGGTGTGGTTATTTCTTTTGCTGGCTTTGGTTTTTGTGGGAGCTGGGTGGGTGTTGGTCCTCTTCTAACTATTATATTCGTAATGCCTATGTGGAGGTGTGGCTGCTATTTCTTTTGGTGCTGGTGGCTTTTTCTTTCTATCGGGTTTGCTGATGTTTTGTTCCTGGTGTTGTGTAGTCAGCAGTTCTAGTTTTCATTTTTACCTTTATTTGAGTTTATTGTTAACTATTGGTGGCTCTTGGAGATCTTTTATACTGATGCCTGTAGTTTGGATCCTTACATGGGTTGGGGGCTGCTCTGGTTTCCTTATATCTTTGGGGTCTTGGAGTATCTCCTTTGGTATTGTTTGGCTGGTTGGGTTATTGAGGATTGGTTAGTTGTGGTTGACAAGTGGAATTCTTTATCTAAATGGTTGGGGTATGCTTGTAATTATTTTGATATGTTCAACTTCTTCTTGGATTGCCATTGTATTTTGTAGGTTTTATCTTTTGCAGGTGTTTTTGGTCATTCTTGCTGGGGAAGAAAGCTGATGCTCAGTCCTGCTTTTTTATTTTTTCACAATTTTTGGGTGCTCCTCCTTATGCACCGTAGACTGTACCTAGGATACTTTGTACTTTTGAGTAGTAGGGAACTCCAGCTCATAGAATTTTTTGGTTTTTTGGATTATTTTTGTAGCTCGGTTGAGCAGTAGAGAGCTTGAGTTCCCTTTAAGGACCTTGTACTTTTTCCCCTATATTAACACGTAGGCCGCTCCGGGGTTTTCCCTAAAAAAAAAAAAGGCCAAGATCTTGCCACCTAAGTAATGGTCAGCCACTATTTTAGTTTGGGACTATTGAATAGGATGCAAGGGAAGGTTCAAGATAGTTTGAGCTTATTAGGACAGCTAGTTAGTCAGTTAGGATTTAACCAATGATTGGGAAGGGTTTATTTTGAGGAATCTTGCCACATCAATAGTCCACATGGCTGAAGCTAGTTATGACATGTGTAAGGAACATTCTAGTGTGTAATTCAATAGTTGGTTGGGTACAAGTTGGGTTGGGTTATTAATGGGCCCAATAATTTGGGTTTTGGATGGTTTAGGTTAGCTTAATTTGTTAACCATTGTCAACCTATGGGTTGGGCATACTAGGTCATGTGTATGAGGTTAAGGGATACCTACTACAACCATTTATATAATTTAATTCCATAAGAGTTTTGTTTTTATTCAAGAAAACCCTTTAGATGCACTTAGTTTAAGCCATGTGGCATAACCAAGTGGGCCTAGGGGTTGAAACTTTTTTGGAAAACTCATGGTGACCCCATGGATTGTCCCCATGAGTTTGGTGCATTAATTAGGTCAAAATCATTAGTTTTCAATTTTTTAAGTTTTTATGTGTGTTTTGGTCAACCATGGTTGACTTGGTCAACTATGGTTGACTAGGGGTTAATATGGGGTCTAACTCATTCCAAATGTGATTTAGAACTTGTTGGAAGATATTTCATATAATGTGATAGTCATTTGGTGTGAAATGTAAGTTTAAGGGTTTAAGAGACATCTTGGTCAAATAGAGTTCACTTGGGTCAACCATGGTTGACTAAGGGTTGGTATTGGTTCATACCCATTCCAAATGATGTTTTGAGTTTGTTGAAGGTGGTACCAAGGTTTGGTTAGGACTTCTTGTATGAAATGCAATTTTAAAGGCTTAAGGGTCCTTTTTGGTAAACCTAGGTTGACTTGGTTAATAAGGGTTGACCACAACTTAGGGTTGGGTTCAATGCACTCCAAATCACATTTGAAATGTGTTGGAAGAGGTTTTAGATCTTGGTTTGACTGAGTCATGTTGAAGTTTAAGAGAAATTTAGTTTTAAGCAAATTTTTGGATTTTTAGGATTTTTAGGGGTTTGTGGTAAACCATGGTCAACCATGGTCTACCAAGGGTTCAACATATCATGCTCATGATAATGATCATGATCAGTAGATTTGGGGAGGCTTCCAAGGTCAAAAACCATAATATGCTATATCTATTGGCATATGTTATAAATATTTGAAGGTTTTGTAACCTTTGAATATGCTTGAGTTTATTGAGTTAAGGGACTTTGAATGCCTCCAAACTGATGCGGATGACCATAGAGATGCGATTAATTAATATGTAACTAACCAATCATGAATCCAAGGTCATTTGGTTAGGTTTTGAGGTGATTAAAATTTGTTCAAAAATTCGTTATGGACCAAGGGGTTTTGGGTTTGGATTTGAGCATTAGATTATGAAGTTTTTGATTTTTCATTGGATATGGGAAATAGATTTGTTGTGAATTTGATTTGATCAATTATTTGCAAGAATTTTGAATTTGACATGTTCATATCATTGATAATCATTGATGATTGTTAGTTATTGAATAGATGTTTAGGTGATAATCACTAGTGACTATCAATTATAGGATTTATATAATGGATTATGAATTTGATTATGGAGGATAATGTTTAGAGAAGTTTGGTTTTGAAATGATCATATCACTAATAATAATTTGGTGACTATCACGTGATTGATCAGATGGTCAAATGATAATTTAGGGTGAGTGTCAAATCATGGATTTTAAGTTAGTGATGTGACCGCTATGCCACAACACAGTAATGGATTATAATTAAAGTTTGAAATGAGGTTTAGTGATATAAATGCAGAGATTGGAATTTTTTAATTTGGGGAATTGACCTCACTCAAAAAAGAGGTTAACAAATGGACCCAACAGGTTGTATGAACTTGAAAGGTAAATCTCATGTTGGCATTGACCAAAGAGATCAATAGAATCCAAGAAGTTTCAATGATTGGGACCTGAACAGAAATAATACTAAGTAGGAGATTTGAGAATTAGACTAGTTTGGTGCCATGAGGGGCTTGTTCCACCACTTGTAGATTTTAAATGAAAAAGGAATGCCGTAAAAGTGAACTTATATTTAAAGCCTATATAATGTCATAAGAGTGGACTTAGACCTGAAGACTCATTTAATGGAAGTGAGATTTCATAAAAGAGTACTTAAACCTAAAGTCTATAGGATGTCATAAGAGTGGACATAGACCTAAGGACCGATTTAATAAAAGTGGGATGTCATAACAGAAGACTTAGACCCAAAGTCTATAGGATGTTATAAGAGAAAACTTAGATATGAAAATTGATTTAATGGAAGTGGAATGCCATAAGGGCGGATTTAGACTTCAAGTATATAGGATGATGTAAAAGTAGAGTTAGACTTGAAGATTGATTAATTGAAGTAGAATGTCATAAAAGTAAACTTAGATCCAAAGTCTATAGGATGCCGTAAAAGCAGCCTTAACCTGAAGACTAATTTAATGGAAGTAGGATATCTTAAAAGCGGGCATAGACCCAAAGTCTATATGATGTCATAAGAGAGAACTTAGACCTAAAAACTAATTTAATAGAAGTGGAATTCCATAAGATTGAACTTAGACTTGAAGTCTATAGGATGTAGTAAAAGTAGAGTTAGACTTGAAGATTGATTTAATAGAAGTAGGATGCCATAAAAGCGGACTTAGATCCAAAGTCGATAGGATGCCATAAAAGTGGAATTAGATCTAAAGACTTCTTTAATGGAAGTAGGATATCGTAAAAGAGGGTTTAGACTAAAAATCTATTAGATGCTGTAAAAGCAGACTTGGACCTAAAACTAATTTAATGGAAGTGGGATGCCATAAAAAAGGACTAAAAATGGAAGTCTATAGGATGACATAAGAGAACACTTAGACTAGAAGGATGATTTAATAGAATTAGGATTTCAAGTGAGTGAAAACTCCTGTATGAAAAGATTTATATGGTTAAACCATCAAAATCTAAATAGAAAGGACACTGTTAAGGAATTTACACCATTTCTTTAAGGATCAGACCTAGTCTTATTTTTTGGACCTAATTCTTTTTAAAAATTTTAACACATTAAAGAAATATACAGAAGTAATGGAAAGAAAAACTTATCATTTCTTATAACATCTTTTTTTACATCCACCATTATATTGCTTAAGATATCATCCATTTATAGGTAACATTGGACGATCTCCTTTATAATCAATTAATTGATAAGATTCTCCTTGGTATACTTTCTCCACCACTAATGAACCTTCCCAAGTTGGTTTAAATTTATCGTCTATCTTTCGATGGGCTAAGATGGGTCTTCATAGCACTAAGACCAAGTCTCCTACTTAGAAAGCTCTTGGACGAACCAACTTATTGTGATCTTGAATCATCTTAGCTTTGTATAACTAGAGGTTCTGTTGAGCCTACAAATGCTTCTCTTTTAGTCCTATGAGTTCTTCTAATTTAAGTTTTGCATTTTCCTCTTTAATGATTTTGTAATTGACAATTATACAAAATGAAGGCAGCTGTACTTCCAAAGAGAGAAGAGTCTTTGCTCCAAAGGTAAGAGCAAATGGCATTGACTTAATAGGAGTTCTATATATAATTCTATATACCCATAAAGTTTCTCCTAAATTTTCATGCCATTAACATTTATTTTCATCTCAAAATCTGTATCAATGTTTTTTTTAAAGGCCTCTGCTAATCCATTTACCTTAGGGTAATAAATTGTTGAGTATCTCTAACCAATATTATAGAATTTAGTAAAATTATTTATTTTAGTACTTCTGAATGATGGACCATTATTTGATATGATTCAATGAGGAACACCAAATCTATATATGATATGGTATTTTAAAAAGTTTAAAATATAATGAGTTTTAACTTCTCTTAAAGGAACTGCATCTGCCCATTTTAAGAAATAATATGTAGCTGCTAATATGAACTAATGACCTTTGGAAGATTACAGATCAATTGGACCAACAATATCCATATCCCTACTTTCAATAGTCAAGAAGCAACTATTGGATGTAATACATTTGGTGGTTGTTGATAAACCATGCCATGCACCTAGCATTTATGGGAACAATTTGAAACTTTCATGTAGTATTCAATCATTGATGGCCAATAATATCCCATTCCTTTAATTTTTATTTTTATTTTTGGACCAAGCTCGTGTGCACCACACAAATCATCATATACTTCTTCTATAATCTTCTATGCTTCTGATTTACTTAAACACTATAACCACATCTGATTGAATTATCTTCTATATAAGGCATTATTGATTAGTGTATATGACATAGTTTTTCTCTTTATCTGATCAGCCATAGATTTATTACAAGGGAGTATATGTTTTTGCAAGTAATTAATGAAGGGATTTCTCCAATCCTCCATTTCATTATCTACTACAAAAATAATTTTTACCTTGGAAGGGAATTTTTTATTATATATTCAAATTCTATAGGTGATAAGACTATGATTTTGTACTTTTGTTAGATATGAATCCCCATTAGGACAAGCTAAAAGTTTAGCTAATTTAGCTAATGCATTTGACGTAGTGTTATTTCTATAAAGAATCTTATACAATGTCACATTAGGAATTTGCTCAAGAAAATACATTGTATACTCATGATAGGAAAAAAATGTTCTTTTAATACTTAATAGATACCAACTATTTGATTGATCACTATCTATGAATCTTTGAAGATTTTAATCTATTGAATTTCATTCAAAATTGTCAACTCTAACCTATTTATAGTGCCTCATACTCAGCTTCATTGTTTGTATAAGGTTCTAATAGATGGTAAGAGTAATACATTAATCCTTTATCAAGCATCACGAATACTATACTGATTCCAGCTTTTTCTGGAGAAGTATAATCGAATGTTTCTTTCTGACAAGAAGTAACACCATCAAACTAGAATTCCTATGTTGACTTTTCATTTAATTCTAGATTCATAATTTGTTTATCTTGTAGTTCATCACTTATTAGATGATCATCCTGCATTGGGTGAGATGCTAAGAAGTCAACCATCACTTGCCCTTTCATAGCTCACAAGGGAATGAATGTGATTTCAAACTATGATAAAATTATTGACCATTAGGCTAATCTTCTTAATAATGTTAGATGAGTCAATAAATATCATAGTGGATTTACTTTGGATATCAAATTAACTTTATGAGAATGCATATAGTTCCTCAACTTCTGAGCGATGAAGAGTAAAGCCTTACAATATTTCTCTATCAGAGGATATTTTACTTTGTTGAAAGTAAACATCTACTCTGATAGTAAAGTGCATTCTATTTTCCTTTCTCATTAACTAGAGCTAACAAGGTGTCAAGAGATTCATTTAAAGCTATTGTAGATAGAATTAGCAACTTCCCTGGGATGGGAGTAGCCAAGACTGGAGGATTTTTTAGATGCTACTTTAGATTGTCGAATGCTTTCTGATAATTTTTATCCCACTAAAATTGAACATCTTTATTGCATAGAGCTTTAAACGATTAACATCTTCTTGATAGGTTTGATATAAATCTTCTGAGGTACACTAAATGACATTGAAAAGATCTTAATTGACTAAGACTTTTGGGTGGTGACATTTTTATTACTGCTTTGATTTTTTTTGAATCAATTTTGATTCCATGGTTTAAACAACAAAACCCAAAAACTCCCTTGAAGTGATGCCAAAAGCACACTTTAAAGGGTTCATTTTTAAGTTATGCTGACACAACTTTTGGAAAACTATTCTCAGGTCATATAAATTATCGTCTCTTTCGAGGCTTTTAATGAAAATATCATCAACATAACATTTTTCTTGATGGTGGATAAGTTTATAAAAAATCCTCATTATTGCTCGCTGGTAGGTTTCCATATTATTCTTTAATCCAATCAACATAACTTTACAGCACTAGAATCCTATTGGTGTTCTAAATAATGTATACTTTCTTCTTCAGGAGCCATTTTGATCTAGTTATATTCGGATGAACCATCCATAAAGGAAAAATATTGCATGCGAGAAAGAAATATCTATCATATGTTCTAATATAGGAAGCAAACTCATCTTTAGGATAAGCTTTGTTTAGATCTTTGAAATTAATGCAGACATAAATTTGACCATTCTTTTTCTTAACTGGGATAATGCTAGCTAACCAAGTTAGATATTTGTCTTCCCTGATGAAGCCAACATAATTTAAGTTTTTAACTTCAGCTATTACTTGTTAAATGTAAAGTCCCATCCAACGAGGTGCTTGTTTGACCAAAACCATTCCTGGCTGAATTTTTAAATTTTGAACTGCTATATCAGGAGATAATCTAGGCATTTTTTTTCACAACTCCAAGAGATAGTATTTAAATTTTTTAAGTAACACAATCATTTTATTTAGCTCATGCTCATTAAATAAATAACTTACGAGGGTCTTCTTCATTGTCCAGATTTATTTCCTTTAGATCATCAATCATAGATTTAATATCCTCTTTGATTTTTGGAGGTGCATCACTAACTTGAGAGTCATCCTGGATCACTTGAAGTTCCTTAACAAATTTTATTAAAAACTTTAACTTTCATTAAAAAGAGACTATTATACTCTAGATTAATTGATATGACTAAGCAATATTCATCGTCATCATCAAATGAGCATAGAGTAGCAAAGTCAAAACCTAATCTTGATGTATATTTATGGTTATTCATATTCCACAGGTGTTCAAATTATTGAGCTTCACCTTTAATCGAATTTGATGGTGTTAAACCTTGCTTAGCAAATTTTTTGACACAATGTAACATTGCAGCGCTCTATCTATGGCACTGTGGTAGAGTTGTAGTGCTCTATCTGTGGCACTGTGGTGTTTGCTCAATTTTAGGATATTTTATTTTCCTACACAAAAAGGTAAAATTAAATGGCATTTTTATAGTAATTAATGTAATTTGGTTTGTACAAAATTTTTTCTTATCAAATTCCCAAAAACTTTAAGATATCACTTGTCCTCATAAAGTTCATATTATATTTTGAATCAAAATTTTTTATGCTAGAATATGATTTTTGGAAATTATAAATTAATTATCCAAGTATTTATACAATGCATAAGTTGTAAAGTTTTCTAACAAAATAATTTATAACATACTATTCAACTAATTTTAATTATTATTCTTTCTAAATTAAACTCCTAAATGTATGTGATAAATTTGACTAACTTAAGGTTAATGAATTTTGGAATTAATGGAACTTATATATTTAGTTAATTCAATAAATATACTATAAGCTTTCTTTAAGTATTATGATTTCAATAATTTCTCTTAGAAGTGTACAAGTGGGGCTAGACATTGCAAGTACCAATTTTTAATAGTTTAGTATTTAACTTTTTCATTTTCAATTTTCTTTTTCTTTTTTTTCTTCTTTTGAATTAGTTAAATACCTGACCTGTACTTTGCATGGGTGCATGAATTATGTTTATACTATGGGTTAAAATATACTTAGGTTTTCTTTGATATGCAATACCCACTAAATACACAAGTGCATGTGTTGATCAAATAATAAAGTAATTTGAGAGAGTATCGATCCCACGAGGAAGTGTTCTGCTAACATGCAACTGAACTAATACTTCCTACCACAACTAAAATGTTTATCTTATTGAACAAAAATAAGGGTTGAGATTTATTTTTATTGATAAATGCAAAAGAAAAGATAAGATACCATATTATTAAATATTTTAGACTAATGATTGTGAATTACCTAAGTTTTCCTAAGTAAACACTTTTATGTATAATGTGAATCGGAGCATATTGAAAGTTCGATAGGGATGTTAATCCCTTGTGAACTAGTCCCGAGGCTAACTAAGAGGGGGGGGGGGGGGTGAATTGGTAGCTTTAAAAATTCGAGAGCAAAACAACGATTTAAAAAATCTTTTTGAATGTTTTAAAACTTTTACAGTTATGCGATGTTGTGCAATGTTTAATAATAATAAAATAATACTCACAATCACACAATCATCAATAGGAGAATTAATGCAAAAAATAATTGGAAAGAACACACCAGATTTTATAGTGGTTTGGTCAACTTGACCTATGTCCACTCCCCGGAGCCTCCCCTCTAGGTATTGCACTAACACTAAGTGACTCTCCTTCTGCTCCCATAGGAAGGCGGAGAAGCCTGTACAAAAACTCCTTTCCACCAACCCGGTGAGGCAGAGAACCTGAACTCAGTTCTCTTCCTCCTGAAGCAGGCAGAGAACCTAGACTCCTTTCGCTTCCTCCTGAAGCAGGCAGAGAAACTGGACTCTTTTTGCTTCTTCTTGAAGCAGGCAGAGAACCCGAATCTTCTTGCCAACGATCCTCCCACAGAAACATTGATAAGATAAGAGATGACGAACGGAGAAGACGACTCAGATCCTTGCTTGGAGCAACATTTGTGAATGCCTTACAAATCCCCCTCATAAGATCCTCTCTCTCTCTCCCAGGCTCTCTCTCTCTCTCTCTATCAAGGTTTTATCTGGAAAAGAAAGTGACAAAAGATTTTTGGGAGACTAGATCAACGCGTCATTTTTGCTGGAAGAAAAAGATCTTTTATATGACGGATCAAAAATTACCCTAAATGTCAACTGGTCGTCAAAGATCATCTAGGATGATTGGTTGATCATTCTATACGATCAATTCAAAATCACATGTATCAGCCTGGACAATCTGGTTCCTCTTGATGATTAGTAGAAAAAATTTGGTCATATCATCCCGTACGATTCTACCATCATCCTGGATGATTAGTGTAAACTAGGAATTTTGTCTAGAAGACAGCTCTGGTCATCCAGGGGAACTTGTGCTAGACGATCTCAAAATGACTTAATCATCTAGGATGATCCATATATCATCCTGTATGATTAGTTCAAAAATGACAAAATCATCCTGTACATTGCTTTGTTCGTACTGCAAAAATATCTTGAACGATCTTAAAATGACTTGATCGTCCAGGATGATATCACGATTGTCCCATATGATTAGTTCATAATTGGGAATATCATCCTACACACAGCTCTGGTCGTCCAGGTGAAGTGCTCTGGATGGTCAGGATTTTGTATGTATCATCCAGGATAATCTTGCGATCGTCCGGGACAATATGATCGTATCAATCAGATATTAATTGCTTTCCTTAATTACCAGACTAATTTAGGCATGATTATAAAGGATCATCCAGGATGATACACGTATCATCCGGGACAATCAGACCAAATATCTAAAATAAAAACTTACCTAACTTAATATAGCGGCTGAGAATTTCTGATTTGAGCATATCATCCTATACGATCATAGGATTATCCAAGATGATCTGCTTAATCAAACCAACTTAATTTTGTCGCCATAATTAGGGTTTTTGTTTTTATTAGATTGTCCAGGATGATGTGAATATCGTCCAGGATGAT
Organism: Dendrobium chrysotoxum; assembly: GCA_019925795.1. Lineage (NCBI taxonomy): Eukaryota > Viridiplantae > Streptophyta > Magnoliopsida > Asparagales > Orchidaceae > Dendrobium > Dendrobium chrysotoxum. Next base: position 28,896,781 of record CM034303.1, on the reverse strand, counting down.
TTGAATAAAAAAATGAACAGAAACTCTAATTCACTAAAACTCTCCCCCTGAGTGTATGTGTGCAAGATTACTTAGCTAGGGGATCCTTTACATTACATTTGACTCAATAAAGATGAAAATAGTATATTGGACCAGAATTACAAAATAGATTGACTTGATCTTGGGCTGGCTTGAACTTGCAAATTATCCTGTTGGCCTGAAAGATTAAAAAATCAACCAGAAACAGAAATGTTTACTATCATTAAAATCATAGTCCTTGAAACCCAGATTTGCAACAATCTCCCCCTTTTTAATGATGGCAAACATTTATTCAGTATTTCAAATTAACCAGATTGCAGTAATTAAAGCACAGGCGAGAGAAGTTGAATTTTCCTAATAATTGATAATCAGTGACATTCAATATAACAAAAGACTCAGCTATAATAAGAACAACAAATGAAACTATTACAACACAAAAATAACTCCCCCTTTGGACATCACCAAAAGGAGGAATAGTAAAGACAAACAAACAACAGAAAATGAAAAACATCACAACAAATTGAAACAAAATAACTTAATAGAGAGGCGAATCCTGATCAGATGGAGGAGGTGGTGGTGGATAAAAGTAACTGTGAATGGTGGCGAACTGCTCACCAAACTAAGCCATGTCCTGGTTATGCTGCTCCCGTTGGGTAGTCAAGTATGAATCAAAACGGGCCTCCCACTGGTCAAAATGATAAACCAGATGATCAAAGGGTGATGTAATATGAAGAGGAGCAGATGTATCAGGTGCAACAGGTATAGAAACAGCTTCTTCCTCTTCCTCCTCAACATTCACGGTGGGATTCGGATGAAGTCGGATACTGTGGAG
>CM034303.1:28718220-28895431 GCA_019925795.1 Dendrobium chrysotoxum | reverse complement strand
ATGATAAGTGCAATCACTTGATTAAGAAAAACATAATAATGATTCAAAGCTTGAAAATATATTTATATGAGGTAGATTACTGTAGGAAGATAAAATAGATCTCTATTTTTAAAAAACAACTTTTTAATTTTGAAGAAGATTTTTATCCAAAGAAATACTACACCATTAAGGAGTTTGAGGAAGAGAAACAATCATCAACGTTTCTTTCCTTTAACAGATCCAGAGTAGTCAATCTCTGCTTACAAGCTTTTAAACAAAAAAAAAGGTAAAGCTCTCAGTAAGAAATCCAATTTATTAGTAGTAGTGAGCAGTGATCTGATTTAGAAGTGAGTAAGCAATAAATAAAAAATAAGAAGGAAGAAAAATAGACACGTGAAAAATAGTAAATGAAATCAGTAAAAGAAAATAACCAAATCTGATAAGCAAATTAAATAATGAAAATCAGTAAAAAAAGAAAAATTCTAAAGTAAAATGGACAATCAAATCAAACAAAAACTAAAAGCCAAAATAAAAATAAATATCAGAAACATCAGACATCAGTAATTATCAAATTCAAGCATTTATGTCTTGAGCATTCGCTGCCCAGGTACTACATGCTCTCATAGGGTCTTTTGTGAGAGCACACCTACAAAATCATCAAAATTAGATATTAGCAACCCAACCAAGTTTGGGTTCCTTCTTATGAAAAGAAGAATGCAATGCATGTGTTGTGCTGTGAAACATGTAATTTGGGTCGCCACACCTAATATGTACAATGGTGAATAGTGCAGGTGTGAGAGATATGTCCAAGCATGCCACAAGAAAAACATCTAACACCAGGAAAAAGGTTAACTAATCTACGAAGGTGATTGTGACTCTTCTTAGGTTTGAATGAAACATGCTTTGATGATTTTGAAATAGATTCTTCAAAAGGTGGAGGCACATAAAATTGTGCAAAAGTAGGAGGTGTTTCATTTTTCTCAAAAGCATAAATTTTTACTCTTAGAAATTTATTCTCCTTTTTAAGACTTGGAATTTCAAATTTTAATGCACCCTTACTACTCTCTAAGTCTCATGCCATGGTGTCTAATTCTTTAAAAGCTCTTTCTAAATTAACATGTGAGGTTTTTAAAGAATCATACTTAGTAATCAAATCAGAATGTTTTTTATTCAATTCATCAAATTCATCAAGTAGTGACATGAGATTGCAATCAAGAGTAGAATGATCTTTAATCAAAATTTTATGCTCTTTTTATAAATTCAAAATTCTAATTTCAAACTAGCATGAGTTTTCTTAAGTTTTCTATACGATGAATGTATTTTTTAGAAACTTTAAGTAATTAATCGTAGGTAAGCTCATATACCTCTTATTGGTTAGACTGACCAGGATGATCATCAGCTATCCGACACAAATTTGTAGTCTCCTCTTCAGCTTCAGTCTCAGAGGAGTCAGATGTAGAATCTGCCTAGAATGCCTTCTAAATCCACTTCTTATCCTTCCTGAACTTGGGTTTCTCCTCACCCTTCTCCTTGCTTGGGTGAGCTTTAAGTGTAGGATAATTAGCGTTTATATGTCCAGGCTTCCTACATTCAAAGCTAATAGTATCAGATGAACCTTTAAAATTTTTACTATTGTTACCTTTATCCATTTGTGAAAGTTCTTATATTTCTTCCTTAGAAAGCTTTTGAATTGCCTAGTGATTAAGGCAACATCATTATTATCAGACCTCTAAGAATCAGTGTCAGTATCATTGGCCTTCAGTGCCATAGTTTTCTCCTTCTTCTTCTCACCTGCATCAATTTGTCGTTAGTTCACTCCTTACTCGTAAGCAATGAGTGACCAAGTAAGTTATCAATAGAATAAGTGTTCAAATCTTTGGATTCAGTAATTGCAGTTATCTTGGCATCAAAAGAAGAAGGCAAACATCTCAGAATTTTTTTCACTTTTTCATAGTTTGTAAGTTCTCTTCCTAAAGCATATAAAGAAGTGATAATTTGAGTGAACCTAGTATACATTTCAGAAATTGATTCAGTAGGTTTCATGCGAAAGAGTTTGTAGTAGTGAAGTAAGATGTTCAATCTAGATTGCTTAACCTCAGATGTACCTTCATAAGTAATACATAATCTATCCCAGATTTCTTTACCAGTCATATAAGTGAAAACACGCATGTAATCTTCAGATTTTAAAGCACAAAAAAAATAGTTCAAATATTTTACATTCAGTTATGCTAAATCACGATCATCAAATGTCGAATCAGTGACAGGCAGTTCAATTTTAACATTATTAACCATTTTAAAAGGTGCTTCATAGCCATCCTTAACAAGCATCCACATGCGATAATCAATTGATTGTAAAATGGTGGACATGCGAGTTTTTTAAAAATCAAAAGGTATGATTTCAAATAATGGTGGTCGTGAAATTGAATAACCTTCAACAGTATTATGATTACAAAAGTTAGCCATGGATCAAAATTTAAAAGTTTTTAAACTTAATTTTTGAATCCCTCTCTGAAACCACTCTAAATTTTGATAGGGATGTTAAGCCCTTGTGAACTAGTCCCAAGGCTAACTAAGAGGGGGGGGGGGTGAATTAGTAGTTTTAAAAATTAGAGAGTAAAATAATGATTTAAAAATCTTTTTGAATGTTCTAAAACTTTTACAGCTATGCGATGTTGTGCAGATGTTTAACAATAACAGAATAATACTCACAATCACACATTCATCAACATGAAAATTAATGCAAAAAAATAATTGGAAAGAATACACCAGATTTTATAGTGGTTCGGTCAACTTGACCTACATCCACTCCCCAGAGCCTCCCCTCTAGGCATTGCACTAACACTAAGTGACTCTCCTTCTGCTCCCATAGCAAGGTGAAGAGCCTGTACAAAAACTCCCTTTCACCAACCCGGAGAGGCAGAGAACCTGAACTCCTTTCGCTTCTTCTTGAAGTAGGCAAAGAACCTAGACTCCTTTCACTTCCTCCTAAAGCAGGCAGAGAACCTGGACTCATTTCACTTCCTCCTGAAGCAGGCAGAGAACCCAGATCTTCTTGCGAATGATCCTCCCACAGAGGACACTAATAAGACAAGAAACGATGAATGGAGAAGATGACTCAGATCCTTTCTTGGGGTAACTTTATGAATCCCTTATAAACTCCCCCTCATAAGATCCTCTCTCTCTCCCCAAGCTCTCTCTCTCTCAAGGTTTTCTCTAGAAAGAAAAGTTATAAAAGATTTTTTTTTGCTGGAAGAAAAAGATCTTTTATATGAGGGCTCAAAAATTGCCCTAAATCTTAATTGGTTGTCAAAGATCATCCAGGACGATTGGTCGATCATCCTGTATGATCAGTTCAAAATCACATGTATCAGCCTGGACGATCTGGTTCCTCTGGACGATTAGTAGATAAAATTTGTTCATATCATCCCGTACGATTCTGTGATCGTCCGGGACGATTAGTGAAATCAGGAATTTCATCCAGAAGATAGCTCTGGTCATCCAGGGGAACTTATGCTGGACGATCTCAAAATAACTCGATCATCTAGGATGATCCATGTATCATCTTGTACGATTAGTTCAAAAGTGATAAAATCATCCTACACACCGCTCTGTTTGTACTGCCAAAATATCCTAGACGATCTTAAAATGACTTGATCGTCCAGGATAATATCGCGATCGTCCTGTACGATTAGTTCAAAACTGGGAATATCGTCCTACACACAGCTCTGGTCATCCAGGTGAAGTGCTCTGGATGGTCAGGATTTTGCATATATCGTCCATGATGATCTTGTAATTGTTTGGGATGATATGATCGTATCAATCAAATATTAATTGCTTTCCTTAATTACCAGACTAATTTAGGCATGATTATAAAGGATCTTCCAGATGATATATGTATCATCCGGTATGATCAGATCAAATATCTAAAAATAAAAACTTGCCAAACTTAATCTGGCGGCTGAGATTTTCTGATTTGAGCCTATCGTCCTGTACGATCATAAGATCATCCAGGACAATCTACTTAATCAGACCGGCTTAACTTTATCGCCCTAATTTGGGTTTCTATTCTCATTGGATTATCCAGGATGATGTGATTATCATCTAGGATGATCTGAATAAAAAAATGAACAGAAACTCTAATTCACTAAAACTCTCCCCTTGAGTGTGTGTGTGCAAGGTTACTTAGCTAGGGGATCCTTTACATTACATTTGACTCAATAAAGATGAAAATAGTACATTGGACCTAAATTACAAAATAAACTAACTCGATGTTGGGCTGGCTTGAACTTGCAATAGATCTTGCGGGCCTGAAAGATTAGACAATCAACTAGAAATAGAAATGTTTGTTATCATCAAAATCATAGTCCTTGAAACCTAGATTTGTAACACATATGTGTACCTAGATTTCTATCAGTTTTATAGGGATGTGAAAGAAGGTTTATGGCCTTCCTACAATGATTGTATCTCCATAAAACCTAGAAATACTAAACATCCTATGTTTAGGGATGCAAGAGTTCCATTCTTATAGTCTTAATTGTTCCAATATTCCTCCATCGAGGTAATATATCACACTAAATTTTAACTACACACATGGCCATTATATGAATTAAATTAAGAATGGGAGATATTAAAAACATCCATTATTCATTCAAAGCATAAGCTTCTATATTAGTACTTCTAAAGGATTCACATAATTAGCCCAAAACAAAGAAATTAGCTAGCCATGTAAATAAAATAAAACAAGCCCAAATTCATTACTTGTATATAAAAGAAAGTACAAGAGTAAAATTGAAGTCAGAAGTCATTCGAATAGTACAATACACTCTCCACACTCCTTTCTCCTCCAACTATCTTATTGCTTACAAATAAATAACTTGATTATGTCCAAGATGAAGTATTTTTCTCTTCTTTGGCCTCCATTAAACTTGACTCTCAGGGGGCAGTACACTTAAGCACTCAAGACTCACTAAAAATGATAGACCCCACTGAAAAATGATAAAACTCCCATGGAGATAGACTAAAAACCTATTTATATTATGTACATAAAAAGACTCAGGTGCAAAGATGCTTGACATGACGGAGCTGTGACATTATAAAATGACCTAACACCTTAGTGCTACTGAGTAGGCATAACTATGGCGCTGGACTAACCCAGCGTGGCTATTGGCTGAACTAATGCATCATTTAGATGATTCAACACAACTTAATCTTTCATCAACTAGTTTTCCATGATGCTACAAAAGATAAGCATTTTGTCACTTGAGTGTGTCATCAAGCTCTATGACATTTTGAGGTTCTGCAGTTTAGCACTCACATTTCTGAGACTCTAGCACCGTGATATTGATTTTCAGTGCTGTAGCATTATGAAGCATTGTGGCTCTGACCTTGCATCTTTTCGGGAGCTAAAATAAATTATACTTTCTCTAAGGCTCTACCACTGAGATGTCTCAATTTGGCCCTAGGGAGTTTTAGATGCTACGATACTAATAGTCTGAGCACTGCTACATTGGCTCAACACTTGCAAAATTTTCTCCTTTTCCTGAGACATTCCTAAACAACATCAACTAAAATTAATATTGTCTAGATTTAAGATAGTAAAACATTATAACATTTACACTTAATATATTCTCCCCTAGCTTAAACTCTTGCTTTTTCTCAAGCAATGGTGCAATCATTTAATGATTATCTTACTAGCCCAAATAAAAATTAACAATTTAAGATAACTAAAATGTAAGTAAATACTTTACCATTTAAATGTAATTTGAAATGATCAAAGTGTGTAATTTTAATTTTAATGATCATAAGTAATTATTTTAATCAATCATCCTTATTATTGCTTGAATTGAACTTATCAACTACGAGAGTAAGTGTAATATTAACTAGTGATTTTAGGTAAGAGTAATGTATCATTTAAAAATTGTTTGTTCCTGTAGTTAAATAGAAGTTAATTAGTACACCTTCATATGTATTAGTTTACTTAAATATTCCTATTTGACTTGAGTCTTAGAGTACTTTTTGGAATTGAGCTTAAATAGATACCAATTTCCTAAGTACTCAATTTCTATTTCTTTTTTTCTTTTGATTTTCATATTTTTTATATTTTTCATCATTTGAGTACTACTTTAATGATTTTGATTATTTGATTGATTTATTCCTTTCAATAACCCTAAATTAAATTAATGTAAGGATTTTGATGGGCTCACTAATCTATTTTTAAATTTATAATGATCTTCATAATTTAATCTATACCCTCCCTTTCTCTAAACTTAGTTATTTAATCTTTAAATCATTAGTCTGTGCTTAAGTGTATAGTATTTAAGTTCAAAGAATGATAATAACTTAGATGATTATCTTAAGTTAATTACTATATTTTGCAAATTAGAAATTAGGTTTCTTTCTTCATCCAAATTAGCACATAAAGTTTAGTATTATTCTTAATAGTGAGTTTAATGTATGAAGCTTTAAATGGTGAAGTTTGAATAATGTTTGAAGTCAAGGAGTCATTGCACTAAGCTTGTTGATTATGATTTAGAGTTTAAGTGTTCAATTTACCTCAAGTAAAAATGAGATTAACAAATGGACCCTCGATAGTTGTGATGAACTTAAATGTAAATCACACATGTTGGCAATAACTGAAGCGATCATCTGAATCTAGAAGATTTGTTTGGTTATTAGATTTGAATGAAGATTGATTGGAATTTATTTTAGTTTTAGTTCAAATGGATAATTGAGAAGGAAATGATCTTACATAATAAGATTTGAGTGGTTAGATCATAATGATACCTAGAGTTATACCCTTGATTAACTAGAATTAAAAGAATGGATACCACTGATAGAACTTATACCAATCTTGAGAACATGATATGTTTTAACCTCTCTCAATGAAACTGCTTCTGCTCACTTTTAAAAGTAATATGTATCTCCTAAGATAAATCTATGACCTTGGAATGTGGAGGATAAATCAGAACAATTATATTTGTACCCTAGCTTTTGAAAGGTCATGATACAACTATAGGATGTAAAACATTTGATGGTTGACCTCGAGTCACATCTATTGAGATGCTTGCTTTATTGGAACCATTTCTAATTTAATTTCTAATTTGTGAACTAGTATGTTTGAAGATAGTCCATACAATTTCTCATAATTCAAAAAAAAATAGTCTTTGAATTCTTTAAGTAAATCAATCACTTTATTTACTCGTTCACATTCAATAAAAAACTTATGAAAAATTAGATGAGGGCAAAATTATTTCTTTTAAACTTTTTATTGTAGATCTAATATCCTCTTCATTTTCTAGAGGTGCATCCCTAACTTGAGAGTCATCCAGATCATCTAAAGTCTATAAATAAAGTTTATTAAAAGATTTAATGTTCACTAAAAAGGGACTGTTAGACTCTAGATTATTTGATATGACTAAGAAATATTCATCATCATCAAATTGATATTGAGTACTAAAGTGAACACCTAATCTTGAGGTGTATTTATGGTATTTTGTATTCTATTGATATTCATATTCTTGGGCTTCACCTCTAGTCTAGTTTAATGGTGTTAAACCTTGCTTAGAAAATTTGTTTATACAGTTTTAATTATCTCATCTATAGATGTATCATTAAGGATTACATTAGTTTCTATGGTCTTACTGGTAGAGGGTACAAAAGTATTGGCATTTGTATCCAAGTTTAAAGGAGATACTTTCATCTCTAACCTTTTTTACATCACTATGAGATAATGGGGCAAGGTTATAATTTCTACTTACTTCTTTAATCTATCCATAATATATATAACTAAATTACCTTTCCAAGTGATTTGGACCCTCTCCTTGTCCCTACCAACTTCTATAGAAATTTCAAACATTGGTTATCCTATATAGTTCCTATATTCTACTACCTATTAGTTTTTTTGAATACATAGGATTCATCCTCCTAACTGAATTCTAAATAGATATGTATTACATGCTCCTTTATTTGTATATACTCCATTTAATTTTCTTTTATCATTTGATTTTACCATCTTCAACCTCTCCCTCTAGATCGTTGAGCCACTCACCCTCCTCTTTGTAAAGGAGGGGTAGGTGACCAACAAATATCGTGCTCAAGATCAAAATTCTTTTATTTTCCTTTTTGTTTTTATTTTTCTTTTTCTAAAATTTTTTCTTTATTTTTATCTATTTCAACCAGTTGGGAATTTTTATAGATGACATTCTACTTTTTAGGCAAATAGTATAAATTATTTTCATATGTACAAACTTCATGAATTAAAAATAGTTGCAAGACACCTTTAATAGAATATTGTACACCCTCCTAAGAGTATTTGATACATTAATTAAGGGTGGATAGAACCATTCTATATTCATGGAGCCATGGTATACCCAAGAGAGCATAAATGAATCCTCAAAATCTATAATATAATATTTGGCTTCATTATTTTAAAGTTTCTATTTTTAAGAGAAGGGTTATAGAACCCAAAGCTCTCTCACCTTTTCCATTGAATCCTAGTAACATTATTTTATCAAAAATAAGTTTATGAGCATCCTCTTTCAAATATGTGACAGTTTTTAGAGTCATTATGTTAACTGATGCACTGGATCTATAAGGACACGTGATAATTTAAATAGTTTATATTCATAGATGAAAGTTCATTAGGGATGTTAAGCCCTTATTAACTAGTCTTGAGGCTAACCAAGAGGGCGGGGAGGGGGGGGGGGGGGTGGGGGGGGGGGGGGGGGGGTGAATTGGTTATTTTAAAAATTCATGATAACAAATGATTTAGAAAAATCTTTTGGATTTTTTAAAAGTAATTACAATTTTGTGATGAACTGCAGACGTTCAACAATAACATAATATTAATCACAATCACACAATCATTAACATAAAAATAAATGCAGAAGATAATCAGAAAGAGCACACCAAATTTTATAGTGGTTTGGTCAACTTGACCTACGTCCACTCCCAGGAGCCTCCCCTCCGGGTATTGCACTAACACTAAGTGACTCTCCTTCTGCTCCCACAGAAAGGCGGAGAAGCCTGTACAAAACTTCTTTTCACCAACCAGGTGAGGCAAAGAACATGGACTCCTTTTGCTTCCTCCTGAAGCATGAAGAGAACCTAGAATCCTTTCGCTTCCTCCTAAAGTAGGTAGAGAACTTGGACTCCTTTCGCTTCTTCCTGAAGCAGGCAGAGAACCTGGATCTTCTTGCGGATGATCCTACCATAGAGACACAAACAAGATAAGAGACAATGACCAGAGAAGAAGACTCAAATCCTTGCTTGGAGCAATCTTTGTGAATTCCTCACAAACTCCCACTCACAAGATCCTCTCTCTCTCTCTCTCTCAAGGTTTTCTCTAGTAAGGAAGGTGACAAAAGATGTTTCTTGTTGGAAGAAGAAGATCATAAATAGTAGGGCTCAAAAATTTCCCTAAATTTCAACTAGTTGTCAAAGATCGTCCAGTATAATCAGTGCAAAATCATATATATCAACCTGGATGATCTGGTTTCTCTAGACGATTAGAAGATAAGATTTGTTTGGATCGTCCCGTACGATTCTGCGATCATCCAGGATGATTAGTGTAAATCAGGAATTTCATCTAGAAGACAGCTCGGGTCATCCAAGGAAACTTATTTTGGACGATCTCAAAATAACTTGATCGTCCCAGATAATATCTCTATTATCCTATATGATTAGTTCAAAAATGACAAAATCATCCTGCACAAACATGCTGTACAATTAAAAAATGATTTAATCATCCGAGATGATATCTATATCATCCCATACGATTAGTTCAAAATTGGGCATGTCATCCATCACATTCCTTGGGTTGTCCAGGTGAAGCTCTCTGGATGATCAAGATTTTGCATGTATCATCCGGGACAATATTACGATAATCCAGGATGATATGATCGTATCAATCAAATATTAATTACTTTTCTTAATCACCGACTAATTTAGGCATGATTGTTAAGGATCATCTAGGATGATACACGTATTATCCAGGACGATCAGACCAAAATTCTAAAATAAAAACTTGCCTAACTTAGTCTGGCGGCTGAAAATTTTTGATTTGAGCATATCGTCCTGTATGATGGGTATATCGTTCAGGATGATCTGCTTAATCAAACTGACTTAACATGGTCGCCCAAATTAGGGTTTTTATTTTCACTTCGTCTAGGATTATATGAATATTGTATAGGACGATATGAACAAAATTTGAAACAGAAACTCTAACTCACTAAAATTCTCCCCCTGAGTATGTGTGTGTAAGGTTACTTAGCTTGGGGATCTGTTATATTACACTTGACTTAAGAAAAATGAAAAAGTATATTGACCCTGAATCACAAACAGACTAACTTGATCTTGGGCTGGCTTGAATTACAATTGATCCTGAGAACCTGAAAGATTAGTCACTCAAATAGAAATAAAAATATTTACTATCATAAAAATCATAGTCCTTGAAATCAGATTCGTAACAATCTCCCCCTTTTTGATGATGGCCAATATTTGTTATTAAGTCAAAATTCAATAAATAAATAAGGTGAACAGTTGAGTCAAACAGCACTGAACATTTCCATTGATAATAAAAAACTTTACAATGACCCACAAACTACTCCCCCTTTTGACATCTCAAAAAGGGGAAAATACAGTACAAACATCAAAATCAAATCAAATCAAAGAAAAATAGAAACGAGAAAACAACAATAAAAACAACGTAATTTTTTTGAATCGATCAGCTCTAGTAAAATAGATTTTTCCTTAATTTTTAATTCAAAAGCCAATAAGAAGAAAATCAACCACACTAAAATCCAAAAAAAGTTAGAAAATCAACTTTCGTAACTTCTACCTCGGACACCTTATAGGTTCAGATTCCTTTCAAATAAAAGTCTAATTCAGAAGAAAATAAATTAGATTCGACAAGAGATCTTTTCTAGCCTCATTCCAAAAAAATATTTGATAGAATAGTATTACAAAGTAAGGAATCAGAAATCATGATTTTTTGTCTCAAGTTTTTGAAAATATTAAGTGGCACATTAATTTTTCTAAGAAATTTAAAGATCTGAAAGGGAAGAAAGCTTATTTCTTTGTGGGCTCATTTTGTGCCTCTTTTTCAATTTGTTTGGCGCACTTTGCGCATCTTTTAATTTTTGATACACTTTATGTATCTTTCCAATTTGGTGACATTGCACATCTTTTCAGCTTTGGGCTTATTTTGTGCCCCCCTTTTTTTTCATTTTGGTGCTCTTTGCGCATCTTTTATAAGCTTACTTTCTTTCATAATTGTTAAATAATCTCAGTTGTGAAATTACCTTCCAGACATAAGAGAGGATAAAACTCACTCTCTACAATAAGGAGGAGAAATTCACAGAGCAAAAACCATACATTATATGATAAGTGGAATCACCTAATTAAGAAAAACATAATAATGATCAAAAACTTTGAAAATACTATTCATATGAGGTAGATTACTGTAGGAAGATAAAATAAATCTCTATTTCAAAAATTAACTTTTTAATTTTGAAGAAGATTTTTATCCAAAAGAAATAATACACCATTAAATGAGTTAGAGGAAGAGAAACAATCATCAATGTTTCTTCCATTTAACAGATTCAGAGGAGTCAATTACTACTTACAAGCTTCCAAATAAAAACAAGGCAAAACTTTCAGTCAGAAATCTAGTTTATCAACAGTAGTGAGCAGTGATCTAATTTTTAAAAAATAGTAAATCAAGAACAAGTAGGAAATCGCATGAAAATAAATACTCAAATCAGGAAAAAAATAACACTAAAAAGAAAATCAGCAGAGAATAAAAACTAACAGGAAACAGATAATTAAATGAAACAAAAAAAAACTAACAAAAATAAAATGAAAAGTAAAAAACTTAGAAATCATCAGTCATCAGATTCATGCATTTATGTCAATCATACCCAATCTGGTCCTTAAAATACTGAATGAGTCAAAGGACAGTGGATTAGTAAAGATGTCAGCCAGTTGATTTTCAATTGCTACATGGTGTAGCTCAATGTCCCCTTTTGTAACATGGTTCCTAATGAAGTAATGCATTATATCAATATATTTGGTTCTTGAATGTTGGATAGGATTCTTAGAGATAGAGATGGCACTAGTGTTATCACATAAAACTGAAATTATGCCAACATGTAATCCTAAATCCAAAACTTATTGCTTCAACCAAAGGACTTGGGCTACATAACTTCCTAAGGCAATGTACTTAGCTTCAGCAATGGACAGTGCAACTGAGTTTTATTTTCTACTGGATCAGGAGACTAAAGACTATCCTATAAATTGGAAAGTTCCAGAAGTGTTCTTTCTATCCACCCTACATCCTGCAAAATTTGAATCAGAATATCCAATAATCTCAAAAGAAGTGCTGTGCCTAGGATACCAGATCCCTAGGTTTGGGGTCCCTAAGAGATATTTAAGGATTCTCTTAATTGCAATCATGTGGGATTCCTTAGGATCAGCTTGAAATCTAGCACAAAGATAAACACTAAACATAATATCAGGTTGGCTAGTAGTCAGGAAAAGCAATGATCCAATTATTCCTCTAAATTTCTTCTGATGAACAGATTTTCCATTTGAATCTTTATCTAATTGAACAGTGGAACTCATGGGAGTGTTGATTGGCTTAGCTTTGTCCATTTCATATTTCTTCAAGATGTCCTTAGTGTATTTTGATTGATTCAGAAAGGTTCCATCATCCATTTGCCTTATGCAAAACCCCAAAAAGTAGGACAATTCTCCCATCATACGCATATCAAACTCCTTACTCATTATCTTAGAAAAATCATCACATAACTTTTTATCAGAAGATTCAAAAAGTATATCATCAACATAGATCTGGACAATGAGTAAATCATTTCCTACTTTCCTCAGAAAAAGGGTGGTGTCTATGCTCCCCTTAATAAACTCTCTTTCTAATAGAAATGTGCTAAGCCTCTCATTCCAAGCTCTGGGTGCCTGTTTCAATCCATATAAGGCCTTTTTTAATTTATAAACATGATTAGGATATTGTGAACTCTCAAAACTTAGGGGTTTCTCTACAAAGACATCTTCCTTTATTACCCCATTTAGAAAGGCACTCTTGACATCCATTTGAAAAAGCTTGAATCCCTTATAACAGGCAAAGGCTAGTAGCACTCTAATAGCTTCCAATCTAGCTACTGGGGCAAAGGTTCTCTCAAAATTAATCCCTTCCTAACCACTACACCAGAATCATTCTGTTGAAATCCAGGATCCCGAGCACTTAATTTTGATGGTGACAACTAATACTTACTGAGTACATATAGACTTCCTTTAGATTACAAATGCTTAATCCTTGTATATGAGCACTAACATTTCAGGTCAGATGCACACTGCTCAAGATTACTGGAGATTCAAATCGGGTAGAATAGGATGTTGAGAAGTCTGTAACTTTTTATTTCTTTATTTTTATTTTCTTGAGTCTGCCACAGAAGCATGCATGTGAAAGGAGCAACCATGCACACACATAGGGGGAGAACTATTTTTTAAAATAATTAATTTTTTTTAAGCAAATCATACTGTACGATTTTGGATCGTACTGTACGATTAATTAAAAATACTCAGGCTAACGGCTAATTTTTGAATAATTGAGTTTACAAACTTATCGTACTGTACGATCCATATCGTACTGTACGATAATATATAATTGAGAAACCATAGCCGCCAGAATAAGTTTGGTAAGTTTTTGAATTTGATTTTCTGTACTGATTGTACTGTACGATACTGATCGTACTGTACGATTAATTAAAACTTACCAAAATTATCTTCCTAATCAGGAAATAAAGTTGGTTTCTAATTTATATGTCGATCGTACTGTACGATCATATATCGTACTGTACGACTGACAGAGACGATTCCATTCGTCCCAGAGATCATACCAGACGAAACCAAGGTTTTTTTGTTCTGTTCATCCTGGACAATATTCATATCGTACAGGACGATATCAAGAAATGAACTGATCGTACTGTACGACTGGTGGAGTGCTGGACGATTGTCAGAGATGATTTCCTTTGTCCCAATGATCGTACCAGACGATCCCAAGAATTTTTGTTCTATTCGTCCTGGATGATATTCGTATCGTACAGGACGATATCCTGAAAAACACTATTCGTACTGTACGATTTAATGAGTGCTGGACGACTGACAGAGACGAATTCTTTCGCCCTGAGGTTCGTCCCACAGTTCATCCTGTACGAACAGTACGAATCAACAGTATCGTCCTGTACGATATACATATCGTATAGTATGATATGAATAAAATTCGATAACTGTTCGTCTGTACTCGTACTGGACGGAGCTGTAATTGAACTGATCGTACTGTACGATCCTAGATCATACTGTACGAACAGAAATGCAAAAGTTGAAACTTTTAGGGTTTTCTGAAGCCTGATATAAAAACAACTTAAAACTTTCTTTAGGAAGTTGTTGATTTATCCTTTTGCTGTGAGAGGCTTGGAGGAAAAAGAAGGGGATTCGGTAGAGAGAAGTTTTTGGAGAGATCTAGAGCTTGAGAGAGGAAGGTGAAGGTGAGCTTGAGCGTGAGGGAGAAGTAGTGTGAGGGGATCACACGGTGGCTCCAAGCTAGCTGCATGCTTTGCTCCTCTTGTGGCTTTGGAAGCTTCAAGAAAGTTCTCGAGGGAAGAGTCACTTCAAGATCAACATCGCCAAGGTACTCTGCCATCTCCAGGAGGGAGAAAAAGGAGAAGGTCCGCTGCCGTCACCAGGAGGGTGACATAGCGTTTGGTATTCTGCCGCACCGATGGAGGTGAAAGTGAGTATTGTAAAGGCTTCTCCGCCTTGCTGTGGGGGCAAAAAGAGAGTCAACTTTTACTAGTGTAAATCCCGGAGTAGAGGACTCCGGGGAGTGGACGTAGGTCAAGTGACCGAACCACTATAAAAATCTTTGGTGTGTTTTTTCCTGTTTACCGTACTTTACTTTTTATGCTTTTAATTTGTGTGTTTTAATTGCTTGGTGAAAAATCAGTATTTAAATCTTGTGGTGTAAAATCTAAAATTGAACTATCAATTTCATCGTTGTGAACGTTGTATTTGCTTCCGCACATTAGTCGTTAAATTATATTTTGAAAATATAAAAAAATTAGAACTCTTGTGTAGGGTTAAATTTTTAAAATACCAATTCACCCCCCCCCCCTCTTGGCGCATCTCATACTTTCAAGTGGTATCAGAGAGGGGTTTCAAAATAGTGTTTTAGAAAACCTAGAAATGTAAGATCCATGGCTCAATTTGGTAACCGTAACACTGCGGAGGGTTATTCTATAACTCGTCCACCTTTATTTGACAACATACCGTTTGATTTCTGGAAAATACACATGTCTACATTTTTACAGTCTTTAGACTATCGCATGTGGATGTTAGTCCAAGAAGGTTATTCTGCACCATTTCGTATGTTGAATGGAATTAAAACTGAACTGTCATTTAATGAATGGAGCATTGAGGATAGAGAATTTGCACAACTAAATGCTAAATGTCTAAATTGTTTCTTTTGCACATTAAAATCAGAAGACTATATGCGAGTATCAACTTGTACTACTGGTAAACAAATTTGGGACAAACTGTGTATCACGTACGAAGGAACTAGTGAGGTCAAACAATCTAGGTTGAACATACTGCTACATGATTACAAACTATTCCGCATGAAATCTATTGAAACTATATCTGACATGTACACTCGATTCACCCAGATTGTAACATCTCTGCATGCTTTAGGAAGAGAGTTGTCTAACTCGGAAAAAGTAAACAAAATACTGCGATATTTGCCTAGCTCATACGATGCTAAAATCACTGCAATAACTGAGTCAAAAGACTTGAATGTTTATTCTATTGATAATTTGCTTGTGTCACTCATTACCTACGAGCAAGGAGTGAGTCAACGACAAAGTGATGCAGGTGAAAAGAAGAAGGAGCGAGCAGTGGCTTTAAAAGCAAACAATTCTAAAAGTGACAGCTCAGCAGCGGAGGAAGATGACGACATAGCCTTGATGACTCGTCAGTTCAAAAATTTTCTGAAAAGAAAGCAGCGCCATCATCAAAGCAATTGGAACAAAGGTAAGAACTCAAAGTATACTAAGGTTGCATCTGAAATAATTTGCTTTGAGTGTAGGAAACCAGGTCATCCTCGAGCTGATTGCCCCAACATCAAAACTCATCAAACCAAGGAGAAGGGTGAGGAAAGATCAAAGTTCAAGAAGGGCAAATTTAAGACTCAGAAAGCATTTTGGGCCGACTCTGCCTCAGAATCATCGGAAGAAGAAGCAGAGGAGGAGGTAACGAATCTGTCTTATGACTAATGATAATCTTGATCAATCAGATCAAGATGAGGTATGTCAACTGTCTTACGATGAACTGCTTGTTATTTCTAAAAAAATCTATGACTCGTATAGAAAATTGAAGAAAAAGTATGTTAGTCTTAATACTGAGTTTAGTACTTTATAAAAGGAGCATGCTAGTGTAGTAAAGAATTTTTCTGACTTAGATAAAGATCATATGTCTTTGCTTGATGAATACGATGCATTAAACAAGAAGCATATTGAGTTAACCACTGCACACGATACCTTGAAATCATCACATGTTGAATTAGATAATACATTTAAGGAACTAGAAGAACTATAAGGGGAACTTAGTAGTAGTGAGCATGCATTGAGATTTAAATATGCTAGTCTTAACCAAGAGAACAAATTTTTAAATGAAAAACTTTATGCATACGAGAATAACAAAAAACCTCCCACATTTGCTGAATTCTTTCAGCCTCCACCATGTGAATCATCTCATTCAAAACCAGCACGGCATGCATCATCCAAACCCAGAAATAGGCACTACCACCCTCATAGATTAGTGAACCCATTTCCAGGTGTTAGATGTTATTCTTGTGGCATGCTAGGTCACATAGCCCGCACGTGCTCAATTCACTATAGGACACATCTAGTGTGGAGGCCTAAATCGCATTCATCACAGCATAACATGCATACATTTCATTCATATAAGCATATGGTGGAACCCAAACACACTTGGGTTCCCAAAGCTAATCCGTGATTGACATTATAGGGATGCTCTCACAAAAGACCTAGTGAGAGCATGTGGTACCTGGACAGTGGCTGCTCGAGACACATGACTGGAGACATGAAGCAGTTCATGACACTGGAGGCCAGGTCAGGAGGCAAGGTAACTTTGGGAGACAACACCACTAGGAAAGTGGTGGGCTCAGGTATCATTGGAAACACTAAAAATTTAATTATTGAGAATGTACTTTTAGTGGATGGTTTAAAGCACAATCTTTTAAGTATAAGTCAACTATGTGACAAGGGCTTTGATATAAAATTTCTGTCTAACAAATGCATGATTAGCTTAAATGATTCACTTGTGTTAGAAGGAAAACGTATAAACAATGTTTACATGTTAGACTTGAACTGCATTGAAACCTCAAACTCTTTGTGTCTGAAAACAATAGCAGATGACTCTTGGCTATGGCATAGGAGACTATGCCATGCTAGTATGAAAACACTTAGGAACATCACTCAGAAAGACTTAGTTAGAGGCATACCAAAGTTAGACTTTACTAAGGACCATCTTTGTGATGCTTGCCAGTTAGGAAAACAAGTTAAATCTTCATTTTATGCAATCAAGGATATCAGTACCACTAGGCCACTAGAAACTCTCCACATGGACCTGTTCGGACCTGTTAGTACAGCCAGCCTAGGAGGGAAGTTGTATGGATTTGTAATAGTAGATGACTACTCTAGGTTCACTTGGGTGAAATTCCTAGCTCATAAGAGTGAGTCATTTGAAGAATTTAGAATTTTCTCCACTTGGATTCAAAGGAAATTAGGATGTGTAATTTCAATAATTCATAGTGATCATGATGGGGAATTTGAGAATGATAAATTTGAATCTTTTTGTAAAGAGGTTAGAATAGAACATAATTTCTCTGCTCCTAGAACTCCTCAGCAAAATGGAATAGCAGAAAGAAAGAATAGAACTTTAGTTGAAGCTGCTAGGGCTATGTTAGCTGAATACACTCTCCCTAGATACTTTTGGGCAAAAGCAGTAAATACCGCATGCTATGTGTTAAATAGGGTAAATGTTAGATCCAAACTTAATAAGACACCCTATGAGTTGCTTAAGGGTAGGACACCCAATCTTTCCCACTTATACATTTTCAGTTGCAAATGCTTCATCCTAATCAATGGTAAGTCACCCTTAGGAAAGTTCGATCCAAAATCTGATGAAGGGGTTTTCCTAGGCTACTCATCTGTAGGTAAAGCCTATAGAATATTCAATAAGAGAACCCTAGTAGTAGAAGAGTCCACTCATGTGGTATTTGATGAATCCAATAAGACATCTGAACCTAATCATGAAGAAGAAGAAGTTGAGGTTATACGGGGAGTAGAAACCATTACCATAGAGAGTAGAGCGGAACCTCAGGAACATCTGCCCAGAGATTGGAAATTTTCTTCTAGTCATCCTAGAGAGCTGATCTTAGGAGACCCATCAGAAGGGGTAAAAACTAGGCATGGACTTAGGAAAGAGGTTAGTCATTCTGCATTCATATCTATGATTGAACCTACGAGTATAGATCAAGCCTTAGGAGATGAATTTTGGATCCTAGCAATGCAAGAAGAGTTGAACCAATTCGTTAGGAATGATGTATGGGAGTTAGTCAAAAGGCCTAAAGAACAAAGTATGGTTGGAACTAAGTGGGTCTTTAAAAATAAGATGAATGACTCTGGAATAGTAGTAAGAAACAAGGCTAGGTTAGTAGCAAAGGGGTATAACCAAATTGAAGGAATAGATTTTGAAGAAACCTTTGCTCCGGTAGCTAGACTAGAAGCCATCAGGGTAATGTTAGCTTTTGCTTGTTTTAGGAATTTTAAGCTGTATCAAATGGATGTCAAGAGTGCCTTCCTGAATGGAGTAATTAAGAAAGATGTGTATGTGGAGCAACCTCCGGGGCTTGAAAACTCATAATTTCCAAACCACATGTTCAAACTGAAAAAGGTACTGTACGGGTTAAAACAAGCACATAGAGCCTGGTATGAAAGACTTAGTACGTTCCTACTAGATAGAGGCTTTGTAAAGGGTAGTGTGGACACCACCTTATTTTTGAAGAAGGTAGGAGTTGAAGTACTCATTGTTCAGATTTATGTAGATGACATATTGTTCAGATCGATGGAGAAAAGCTTATGTAATGAATTTTCAAAAATAATGAGCGATGAGTTTAAAATGAGCATGATGGGAGAACTTAGTTACTTCCTTGAATTTAGTGTAAAACAAACGGAAGGTGGAACATTTCTTAGCCAGTCTAAGTACATCAATGATATTTTGAAAAAATATGAAATGGACAATGCTAAGGATATGAATACACCCATGAGCTCTAATATTCAATTGGATAAAGATCCCAGTGGGAAGTCTGTAGATCAAAAGAGGTATAGGGGAATAATTGGATCACTTCTCTATCTGACTGCCAGTAGACCAGACATAATGTTTAGTGTGTGTCTCTGTGCCCGTTTTCAAGCTGACCCGAAAGAATCTCACATGACTGCTGTCAAAAGGATTCTTAGATATCTTTTAGGCACCCCAAACTTAGAAATTTGGTATCCTAGACACAGCACTTCTTTTGAAATCTTAGGATACTCAGATTCAGACTTTGCAGGCTGTAGGGTAGATAGAAAAAGCACTTCTGGCACTTGTCAATTCATTGGACTATCATTAGTTTCATGGTCCAGTAGGAAACAAAATTCCGTAGCCCTATCCACAGCCGAAGCAGAATATATAGCGGTATGTAGCTGTGTTGCACAAGTTTTGTGGTTAAAATAATAGCTTGTAGATCTAGGACTACTTGTAGGAACCATTCCGATCATGTGTGACAACACTAGTGCTATTTGCATATCCAAAAATCCAATTCAACACTCACGAACCAAACATATAGACATTAGACATCATTTCATTAGAGATCATGTAGCCAAAGGAGATATTGAACTGCACCACGTTGCTACTGAAGGTCAATTGGCTGACATTTTTACAAAACCATTAAGTTATGACACATTTAGTACTTTAAGAACCAAATTAGGTGTCATAGACATTCAGGCCTAATATAAAATACAAAGAAAAAACAACAAAAAAAAAACAAAAAAAAATAATATGGGTTTGTGTTTGTTATGATTTGTTTTGTTAAAATAAAAAAAAAATAAAAAAAATTGGATTCCTGATCCTCTTCCCATGTTGCTCACAAACTTTGATATTCTCTGACAATCGTACTGTACGATCCACTGTCGTACTGTACGATAAGGTTCAAATCACTCCAATCTCAGCCGTCCATTCCATTCACGATCCAGATCTTTCATGTCTTATACCTATCGTACTGTATGATTCACCACTCGTACCGTACGATACTCATTATTGGTCATCGTACTATACGACATACCAATCGTACTGTATGATCCACGTGTCAAACAGATTAGGACGAATTTAAATCGGCCGGTATGAACATTATTGCTTATCATACTATACGAACACCTGTTCGTACTGTACGAACACTTTTGGTCAAAAGTCGTTTAGACGACTCATTGGGACGAACGCTTTACACTCACGTTCGTACAGTACGATACTGATCGTACTGTACGATTTGACTCACTTTTCTGAAAAGTCATCCAGACGACATTATTGCGTATATCGTACTGTACGATACTCAATCGTACTGTACGATATCCCTCAAATTCTATAAAATGGGAGGGATTCTTTGCCAATTCTCCTCACCTTCAATCAATCTGAATTTCATCATTCCTCCAATCCTTTCTTCCAAAATGTCTGGGTCCAGTAAGCGCGGTCGAATGATCGTCGGGAGCTCTTCCTCCTCTCGGCGCTTCGATGATCATTTTCTCTCCGCTACGGACGAGAAAGCGTATATTAAAATCAAGGAGGCCAAGTTCACTCCATCCCGCATGCTAAATCAGGCCGCCCTAAATTTTTAGGTGATGAATCTGTTCGCCTCCACTAGCCTTCAATTCCTTCTGACTCTTGCTTTTCTGTTTCACTCCGAACTCTTGTTTGAGTTTTTTGCCAATATCCGAGTCGACCTTGAAAACACTACCTTCATGTCTTATATCTGTAAATAGAATGTCGTTATCCCCGTCAACGACATTGCTGAGCACATCGGGTTGTCCACTGGCGGCCCTCGTCCCCAATCCATGATCTCCCATGACTATGATTGGACGTCAGTAAATATGACCCTTAGAGGTGTCCCCTCCAATCAACACCTACCCCTGGTCCAAACCTTAAATCAAAATGCCCGCATTATCCAGCATGTCCTACGCACATCTATTATACCTAAAGCTGGAGACCGCATCCATATTACTCCACTTCTTTCTGTCGTCACCTATCTCATCATGTCTGGCATAAAATTCAATGAAGCCCAAATGGTGTTTGACTACATTCATACGTTGTCTGCCTTCCGATATCCCGGTGCCCGTCGTAAACTGAACCTTGCTTTAGGGCATGTCATAGGATACATCCTAGATGAAAAATACCAACTTCGTTATCCGCTCCCTCCTGATCACCTTCCTATCTTCTACTCGGATGCCTCCTTTCGTATCTTGTTCCATCGGGGGGCCGCTCCCGCCGATCCCGAGTTTGATGACGAGGAGGCTGCTGCTCCTGCTGACACACCTCCGCCACCACCAATCCAACCACCTGGCCTTGCTCCTCCCGACTACCCTCACGATGACATTATTCGATGACTTGATCGTCTGGAGACTAGGTTGGATGCCCACATTGCTCAGCAACATCAGGAGCATAACACGGATATGAAATGGTTTAGGGAGCGCTTCACATCGATCGATCACCAGTTAGCCTCCCTTCATCAGTACTACCAGCTGTTTCCCGACCCTCCACCACCACCTCCAGATCAAGATCCAGATTTTTAGGTTGTTGTAGTTGTTTCTGTTTGTTATCAGTGTAGTTGTTTTTTCTTTTTCTTCCCTTTTTGGTGTTGTCAAAAGGGGGAGACTTTTCTGTGTGTTATGTATTCTGTTTTTGCTTACTATTAAGTGCTATTGGTTGTTTATGTTCTCACAACATTTATGTTTTTTCTATCTTGTTATTTTATTTATGTTATAATAAAAAAAAAACTGTTTCTTCTCCTCCTATTTAAAAATTAATAAGCTACTCTTCTGAGGGGGAGCTAAAGAAATCAGAATATCTGTCCATCAGAAAATATTATTTGACACCATCAAAAAGGGGGAGATTGTTGAAGTACAGGATCTCGAGCACTTAATTTTGATGGTGATAACTAATACTTACTGAGTACATATAGACTTCCTTTAGATTATAAATGCTTAATCCTTGTATATAAGCACTAACATTTCAGGTCAGATGCACACTGCTCAAGATTACTGGAGACTCAAACCGGGTAGAATAGGATATTGAGGAGTATGTAACTTTTTATTTCTTTATTTTTATTTTCTTGAGTCTGCCACAGAAGCATGCATGTGAAAGGAGCAACCATGCACACACACAGGGGGAGAACTGTTTTTTAAAATAATTAATTTTTTTTAAGCAAATCGTACTGTACAATTTTGGATCGTACTGTACGATTAATTAAAAATACTCAGACTAACGGCTAATTTTCAAATGATTGAGTTTACAAACTTATCGTACTGTACGATCCATATCGTACTGTACGATAATATATAATTGAGAAACCCTTGCCGCCAGAATAAGTTTGGTAAGTTTTTTAATTTAATTTTCTGTACTGATCGTACTGTACGATACTGATCGTACTGTACGATTAATTAAAACTTACCAAAATTATCTCCCTAATCAGGAAATAAATGTTGGTTTCTAATTTATATGTCGATCGTACTGTACGATCATATATCGTACTGTACGACTGACAGAGACGATTCCATTCGTCCCAGAGATCATACCAGATGAAACCAAGGTTTTTTTGTTCTGTTCATCCTGGATGATATTCATATCGTACAGGACGATATCAAGAAATGAACTGATCGTACTGTACGACTGGTGGAGTGTTGGACGATTGTTAGAGACGATTTCCTTCATCCCAGCGATCGTACCAGATGATCCCAAGAATTTTTGTTCTATTCATCCTGGACGATATTCGTATCATACAGGATGATATCCTGAAAAACACTATTCATACTGTACGATTTAATGAGTGCTGGACGACTGACAGAGACAAATTCTTTCATCCTGAGGCTCATCCCACAGTTCGTCCTGTACGAACAGTACGAATCAACAGTATCATCCTATACGATATACGTATCGTACAATACGATATGAATAAAATTCGATAACTGTTCGTCTGTACTCGTACTGGACGGAGCTATAATTGAACTGATCGTATTGTACGATCCTAGATCGTATTGTACGAACAGAAACACAAAAGTTAAAACTTTTAGGGTTTTCTGAAGCCTGATATAAAAATAACTTAAAACTTTCTTTAGGAAGTTGTTGATCTATCCTTTTATTATGAGAGGCTTGGAGGAAAAATAAGGGGATTCGGTAGAGAGAAGTTTTTGGAGAGATCTAGAGCTTGAGAGAGGAAGGTGAAGGTGAGCTTGAGCGTGAGGGAGAAGTAGTGTGAGGGGATCACATGGTGGCTCCAAGCTAGCTGCATGCTTTGCTCCTCTTGTGGCTTTGGAAGCTTCAAGAAAGTTCTTGAGGGAAGAGTCACTTCAAGATCAACATCGCCAAGGTACTCTGCCATCTCCAGGAGGGAGAAAAAGGAGAAGGTCCGCTGCCGTCACCAGGAGGGTGACATAGCGTTTGGTATTCCACCACACCGAGGGAGGTGAAAGTGAGTATTGTAAAGGCTTCTCCGCCTTGCTATGGGGGCAAAAGGAGAGTCAACTTTTACTAGTGCAAATCTTGGAGTAGAGGACTCCGGGGAGTGGACGTAGGTCAAGTGACCGAACCACTATAAAAATCTCTGGTGTGTTTTTTCCTGTTTACCGTACTTTACTTTTTATGCTTTTAATTTGTGCGTTTTAATTGCTTGGTGAAAAATCAGTATTTAAATCTTGTGGTGTAAAATCTAAAATTGAACTATCAATTTCATCGTTGTGAACGTTGTATTTGCTTCCGCACATTAGTCGTTAAATTATATTTTGAAAATACAAAAAAATTAGAACTCTTATGTAGGGTTAAATTTTTAGATTACCAATTCACCCCCCTCTTGGCGCATCTCGTACTTTCACATTCATCTTATTCTTGAAGACCCATTTGGTTCCCACTACACTTTGATTCTTAGGTCTTTCTACTAACTCCTAAATATTATTTCTTATAAATTGATTCAATTCCTCTTGCATAGCTAAGATCCAAAATTCATCAGAAAGGGCCTGATTGGTATTGGTGGGTTCAGTCATTGAGATAAAGGCATAATGGTTTACTTTCTTCCTAAGTCCATGCCTAGTTCTAACACCTTCAGAAGGGTCTCCTAAGATCAATTCTTTAGGATGACCTGAAGAATATCTTCAGTCTCTAGGCAAAGTGTTTTGAGGTTATACCCTTTCTTCCATTTGTATTTTCAACCCCTTGGGTAATCTCTCCTACATCTTCTTCTTCCTCAACTCTAGTCTCCTTGGGATCAAATTCATCAAACACCACATGAGTAGTCTCCTCCACCACCAAAGTCCTCTTATTAAACACCCTAAAGGATTTCCCCACACTAGAATAACCTAAGAACACTCCTTTATCAGATTTGGGGTCAAACTTTTCTAAGGATGATTTCCCATTGTTCAGAATGAAAACCTTACATCCAAAGATATAGAGGTGGGATAGGTTTGGATTTCTACCCTTAATGATCTCATAGGGTGTCTAATTCATATTAGATATAACATTCACCTTATTCAACACATAACAGGCTGTGTTCACTGCTTCTAGCCAAAAGTATTTTGGAAGTGAATACTCAGAAAGCATGGCTCTAGCGGCTTCCACTAAGGTCCTGTTCTTTCTTTCAGCTACCCCGTTCTGCTAAGGGGTCTTGGGAGCTGAAAAGTTATGGCTAATCCCTTGCTCCTCACAGAATATTCCAAATCTAATATTTTCAAACTCTCCACCATGATCACTATGAATAGTCAAGATCTCATAACCTAACTTCTTTTGAATCCAAGTGGAGAAAGATTTAAATTCATCAAATGACTCAGATTTATGTGGCAGAAATCTAATCCAAGTGAACCTCGAGTAATCATCAATAATCACAAATCCATAGACATTCCCCCCTAAGCTGGCAGTGCTAATGGGTCCAAAGAGATCCATGTGAAGGACTTCTAAAGGTCTAAAGGTGTTGATGTCCTTAATGGAGTGGAAAGAGGATTGGACTTGCTTCCCTAATTGACAGGCATCACACTGGTGGTCTTTAGTGAACTTAAGCTTTGAGACACCTCTAACTAAGTCCTTTTGGGTGACTCTTCTAAGGGTTTTCATACTGGCATGACATAATCTCTTATGCCACAACCAAGACTCATCAATACCAGTTTTTAAGCAAAATAAAGTAGCATATTCAATATTATTTAAATCAAGTATGTAGACATTATTGATTCTCTTGCCCTGCAAAATAGTGTTATTATTTAAGCATATGATGTAAGTATTTTCTAGGAACTTGATGTTGAACCCTTTGTCACATAGTTGACTGATGCTGAGCAGGTTATGTTTCAGTCCATCTACAAGCAAAATATTTTCAATCAAAAGGTTCTTGGAGTTTCTGATTATACCTGCACCTACCACTTTCCTGGGCGTGTTGTCTCCAAGAGTGACCTTGCCTCCAGCCCTGGCCTCTAGCAAAATGAATTGATTTGTATCTCCAGTCATATATCTTGAACATTCGCTTTCTAGGTACCACATGCTCTCACAAGTTCTTGTGTGAGAGCACCCCTACAAAATCATCAAATGTCAGATTTAGGAACATAAATAAGTTTGGGTTCCTTCTTGTGAAAGAAGAATGCAATGCATGTGTACTGTACTCTGAAGCATACAATTTGGGCCTCCACACCCAATGTGTACTATGGTGAATAGTATAGGTGTGAGAGATATGTCATAACATACCATAAGAAAAATATCTAATGCCAGGAAAAGGGTTAACTAATCTACGTGGGTGATAGTACTTCTTCCTAGGTTTGAATGAAATACGCTTTGATGATTTTGAATGAGATTCTTCAAAAGGTGGAGGTGCATAAAATTGTGCAAAAATAGGAGGTGTTTCATTATTCTCATATGCACTAATTTTCATACATAGAAATTCATTTGCTTTCTTGAGACTAGCAATTTCAAATTTTAAATGATGCTCACTGCTATCTAAATCAGATGCATAATTTTCTAATTCCTTAAATGTAATTTCTAATTCAACATGTGATGCTTTTAATGAATCATGCTCAATAATTAAATAGAATTCTTTTTATTCAACTCATCAATTTCATCAAGTAATGACATGTGATTGCTATCAAGCATATAATGATCCTTAATCAAAATTTCATGCTGTTTTTTCAAGTTTAAGAATTCCAATTTCAGGTTAGCATGCATTTTCTTAAGTTTCCTATATGATGAATGAATTTTTTCAGAAACTTTAAGTAATTAATTGTAGGTTAGATCACATACCTCTTATTGCTCAGACTGACCAGGATGATCATCCGCCATCAAACATAAGTTCTTAGTCTCCTCTTCAGCTTCAGTCTCAGAGGAGTCGGATGCTGAATCTGCCCAGAAAGCCTTTTGTATTTTCTTCTTATTCTTTCTGAACTTGGGTTTCTCCTCACCCATCACCTTGCTTAGGTGAGCCTTAAGTGTAGGACAATCAACATTTATATGTCCAGGCTTCTTACATTCAAAACAAATAGTATCAGATGAACCTTTAAAATTTTTGCTAGACTGACATTTGTTCCACTTCTAAAAGTTCTTATAATTCTTCCTTAGAAAGCTTTTGAATTGCCTAGTGATTAAGGCAACATCATCACTATCAGACCTAGAAGAATTTATGTCAGTATTATTAGCCTTCAGCGCCACAGTTTTCTCCTTCTTCTTCTCACCTGCATCAATTTGTCGTTGGTTCACTCCTTGCTCGTAAGTTATCAATAGAGTAAGTATTCAAATCTTTGAATTTAGTAATTGTAGTTATCTTAGCATCATAAGAATAAGGCAAACATCTCAGAAGTTTATTCACTTTTTCATAGTTAGTGAGTTCTCTTCCTAAAACATGTAGAGAGGTGACAATTTGAGTGAACCTAGTATACATTTCAGAAATTGATTCACTAGGTTTCATATGAAAGAGTTCATAGTCATGAAGGAAGATGTTCAATCTAGATTGCTTAACTTCAGATGTACCTTCATAAGTAATGTATAATCTATCTCATATTTCTTTACCAGTAGTGCAAGTAGAGACACGCATGTAATCCTCAGATTTTAAAGCACAAAAAAAATAGTTCAAGCATTTTGCATTCAGTTGTGCTAAGTCATGATCATCAAATGTCCATTCAGTAAAAGGAAGTTCAGCTGTACGACATTAATAAGTCTAAACGGTGCTTCATAACCATCTTTAACAAGCATCCACATACGATAATCAATAGATTATAAAAAGGTGGACATGCGAGTTTTTCAAAAATTAAAAGATATGTTATCAATTATAGGTAGATAAGTGATGGAATAACCTTCAGCAGTATTTTTATTACCAAAGTTAGCCATGGATCAAATTCAAAAGTTTTTCAAAATTGGATTTTATGAATCCCGCTCTAATATCACTTGAAAGTTCGTTAGGGATGTTAATCGCTTGTGAACTAATCCCGAGGCTAACTAAGAGGGAGGGGGGTGAATTGGTTATTTTAAAAATTCGTGAGCAAAAATGATTTAGAAAAATCTTTTGAATGTTTTAAAAATAATTACAATTTTATAATGATGTGCAGATGTTCAATAATAATAGAATATTAATCACAATCACACAATCATCAACAAAAAAATAAATGTGAAAGATAATCAGAAAGAGCACACCAAATTTTATAGTGGTTCGGTCAACTTGACCTACGTCTAATCCCCGAAGCCTCCCGTCTAGGTATTGCACTAACACTAAGTGACTCTCCTTCTACTCCCACAGCAAGGTGGAGAAGCCTGTACAAAACTCCTTTTCGCCAACTTGGTGAGGCAGAGAACGTGGACTCCTTTCACTTCCTCCTTAAGTAGGCAAAGAACCAGGACTCCTTTTTCTTCCTCCTGAAGCAGTTAGAGGACCTGGATCTTCTTAAGAATGATCCTACCATAGAGACACCAATACGACAAGAGATGATACCGGAGTAGAGGACTTAGATCCTTACTTGGAGCAACCTTTGTGAATTTCTCATAAACTCCCCCTCACAAGATCCTCTCTCTCTCTCCCAAGCTCTCTCTCTCTCTCTTTCTCAAGGTTTTCTCTAGTAAGGAAGGTGGCAAAAGATGTTTCTTGTTGGAAGAAGAAGATCTTAAATAGTACGGCTAAAAAATTTCCCTAAATTTCAACTAGACGTCAAAGATCATTCAGGATGATCGATCATCCTGTATGATCAGTGCAAAATCATATATATCAGCCTGGATGATCTGATTTCTTTGGATGATTAGAAGACAAAATTTGTTCAGATCATCCCGTACGATTCTGCAGTCATCCGGGGTGATTAGTAAATCATGAATTTTGTCTAGAAGACAGCTCGGGTCATCTAGGGAAACTTATGCTGGACGATCTCAAAATGACATGATTATCCCGGACGATACTATCATCATGTATGATTAGTTTAAAAATGACAAAATAATCCTGCACACAACTTGGGTCGTCCTGCACAAGTATGCTGTATGATTGAAAATGACTTAATAATCTAGGATGATATCTATATCGTCCTATACAATTAGTTCAAAATCGGGCATATTATGCAGCACATTCCTCAGGTCATCCAGGTGAAGTACTCTAGACGATCAGGATTTTGCATGTATCGTCTGGGACGATATTGTGATGGTCCAGGACGATATGATCGTATCAATCAAATATTAATTACTTTCCTTAATCTCCAGACTAATTTAGGTATGATTATAAAGGATCATCTAGGATGATACACGTATCATCCAGGATGATCTGACCAAAATTCTAAAAAAAATTGCCTAACTCAGTCTAGCGGCTGAGAATTTTTGATTTGAGCATATCATCCTGTACGATGGGTATATCATCCTGGACGATCTGCTTAATCAAACCTACTTAACATGTTACCCTAATTAGGATTTCTATTTTCACTGGATCATTCAGGATGATATGAATATCATCCAGGATGATATGAACAAAATTTAAAATAGAAACTCTAACTCACTAAAACTCTCCCCTTGAGTGTGTGTGTGTAAGGTTATTTAGCTTGAGGATCTGTTACATTACACTTGACTCAAGAAAAATGAAAAAGTACATTGACCCTAAACTACAAACATATTGACTCGATCTTGGGCTGGCTTGAATTACAATTGATCCTGTGAACCTGAAAGATTAGTCACTCAAAAAAAAAAAACTATCTAATAAACTATCTGAATTAAATATTTTTAGTTTAATGTTGATAGATTGGTTTCATAATTTCTTCTAACAAACTATCTGAATCATAATTTCTGAATCATATTAGATTGGTTTTCTTCTTGGTCATTGATTGCCTTCATAATTTCTTCTAACAAACTATCTGAATCAAATATTTTTAGTTTAATGTTGATAGAATCACCCTGAATATCGAGAACAGGGGAATCACTATTAGATAGATATTGATAGACTTTCTAAATTCATTTAATTTCATTAATATTTCTTGAGAATTATTTTCATCATCATTTGAGTTTTCATTCGATATACATTAGCAGAAATATATGAGATATACTAGAATCCTTTTTCATTGACTTCTTTTTCCTAGGTGGGTCAAAATAAAAGTCATACAGTGTTAAAGGTTTATGGAATTAAGAGTCCCCAATTACAAAAATAATTATTTTATCAAATATAACTTTAGTTTTACTCTTCTCTTCCTCCTTTAAGACTGTAGAAGCTTGATTGGCACACACTTCCTTAGGCACTCTAGTCAGAACTCTTTTTTGGTTTTCTTTGTTAGGAGATACCAAATCAACGTGCATGAGACTTTATTCTCTTGGGGATTCCTAGAAAGTTGAATAATATACCTTATTTAGATTTATTTTAAAAGAATGAGATAAGGAAATGTCCCATCCATCATTATGTTTTTAAACATAAAGGGGTATGGTAGGCTCACTAATTATAATTTAGCAGATTCTTGATTCAAATCGAGTAAATATTCCTTGGGTCACAACTGACCCTGTTTTAATGTTTTTATGAAGCCATCCTTTGAAAGTTGCACAATCTTCCCATTCATGATTGATCATCCAGTGACATTGGCAATTTTAAGTTATCCCAATTTACCCACATTTTTTGGCATCCTAGGATCTAGAAGTTTAAACCCTTGCTTTTCAAGAGGTTTTTAAAGATCTTTTTAATAATTTCCTTTTCGAATGGATGTTATATTTTTGAGTGATTTGAATATTTCCCATTTCTTCTATGGAGTGAGATATGGTTGAGGTCTAAACTATTGGTTATTCTATGGTCTATTAAATTACTGATATCTAATAGGCTGACTTAGATTTTCAACCTAAATATATACCAGCTACTTTCCTTTATCAAATGCAGATATTGGTCCTAATTTTTTTCTTGAATGTTTTGAGGTTTTAACTTCTTAACATCTAACAAAGAATGACCTTTTAAGAATGACAATTAAAAAGCTTACTCTTGGAGATTAGAGGATGTATTTAATAGCTTCGTAAACGTCTTGATTATAAAACCCTTCAACAAAAAGAGAACTGGACCATGGATATTCTTTAATAAATTTCTATAGTATGCTGCTCTTGTGACTATAGCTCACACCTCATGCTAAGATATCTCCATCTTAGAATGTAACCTACAAAGCTTTCACCTATTTCTATTTTCTTACAACTAGATTAATTATGGTGACAGGATGTTTCCACTGGTAAATCATTTTATGAATAAACTTTCTAATTTATTGAAGGTGCAAACTGACCTAATTGGTAGTTTAGCATACCAATGAAATGTAATACCAAATAAAATGTTGATGAATTGTTAAAATAGTAATACATTACTTCCATCAATATTACAAAAACTAGCTCAGAAATATGTGAGCTATTATTTAGGATTATGTATACCAACAAAATTTTTGAAAGAAAGTACTAATAATCCATTTGGATATGAGAACAAGTTATATTTTTTTGGGTAGAGTCTACCCCTTAGAATAAACGAAGTACCCTTAGATTTAGTAAGAACTTCTTTGACCTACTACTCTACCATTTGTTTATATCCACAGACTGGACTGACTCTCTTTCTAATTTTACCATTTTATTTTATGCTTCTTCTTTATTAATTCCTTTTTTTACTATTAATATGTACTAATTCATCAGGAGGTGATTTGATCTATGTATTTGATGTAGCCGATCCTGTACCTTGCATGGTAGCAATCATAACTATCATCTCTTCTAATTTCATTCCATTCTTGAGATTTATTCATCCTTCTGATTTAATTATACCATAAGAAACTCAGTTGAATCTACATTATCATCTTTGTCAACCTCAACATCTATGGCTTTTTCTTCACCTTTACTATTTTCATTTTCTCTCTACAAAGATAAATGTGTATCTACCATATAAATACTCTAAGACATTTCTTCATCATATAAATTTATTTCTACTTTCTTTATAGCTTCTTGTTTATTTATCTTTATATCCTCAATTGATCTTCTTGCCACATTCTATGGGTCGATTAGAGTGTATTCTCTAGTATATATTCATTTACCTATAAATTTTCCTTTTCTTTCCCTTTCCCCTGCCACACTATTTTTATGAGCGATGAGTGAAGTAAGTGGTTGTCATTTTAGGCTGCCAAACCATCTTCTTGTCAAATAATAAGGATGGATCATTTATGGATCCTAACCTCCTTTTATCAAAATAGGAAGATGAATGTCTATGCTATAAATGACACCAGGCAATTCTCGATGAATGATGATTCTAAGAACAACTTGAAGTTTTACTTGGATAGTTTCTAGATTGATTTGATGAAGGAGAAGATGTTAGATTATACCCTCATCGGGCTAATACTCTGAATCCCAAAGATTTTATAAGAGTTTACTGACTTTGATTAGTAGATAATGCTTCCCGATCATTAACCTTTAATAACTTCTTTGGTCCTCAGTGATAATCTATAATAATAACTTGTTTGTGATCTTCAAAAGTCACTCTTCTCTTTGTATAAGGTGGATATATTACCCTTTCTTTGAAATGACATATTTCACATATTTCACTCTACAATAACAACTAGGCTACTGATGGTGGTTGTTTCATGGTAGAGATGACATATTTCACACTCTTTAGATATTCATTCTTTAACTGTCCATAACCAATGACACAATCATGAATTAATATGTCTAACAGTGATTTAAATTTCCTTTTCCTTTTGGATAAGGAAGGTAGAATAAGATGTTTTATGAATGACAGGTGGTGGAGAATTTGCTATATGAACAATATTTTCTTCTCCAGCAACAACCGACAATGGATGGAATCGATTTCCAACCTTTGGAGAATTCATACAAGATTTAGGAGCTTCAGGATTTATTTTCATCATTGCCTCAGTAGCTATGATAATCAATACATCCTTTTCTAAATCTTGGCTTTCTTAGTCCTATGTCTCAGATGATTATTCATGTTACATCACAAGGATTTAGTCATCTAAGAAATTTACATCATAGTAGATAATGGCCCAATCATAAATATACTATAATTAGATACTTAGAAGGAATAATAAATTTATGTTTTCCATTATCAACAGTCTGAGGCTAAGTCAATATGAAAAAGGCTGAGGATTTAGCAATAGTAGAATCAACTATAGACACACCCTTAATATTGACCTGAGCAGTATTTGGCTTTGCAAAGACCTTTATAGCTCTGACCACTTCAATTTATGGTCCAGCTAATACAAACTACATATTATCAAAACCTGATCCAAATTTGATTTCAGTGCCTCAGTAAATTAAGCCTGACTGATATTGAGGTTGATGTTCAATTATCCTGACATTTTCTAAAATTTAACAAAAAATTTCTATTAGTTACTGAACTTGTTGAGTCCGTCTACTCCCTAAAGCAAGTTCTAAACTATTGATGATGAAAGTTAACATGGACTTCATTCATGGACCCAATTCAGGTAATATTATCAAGCTACATAAAAGAATGTGACTATAATGTACTATCAAGGGCTAGAAAATTATTAATCTAAGGGGCAATTCTGAGCAGACGAAGCGGATGAAGCGGAGCAATTCTGAGCAGGTGAAGTGAAGCGATTCTGAGTGGATGAAGTGGATCTTAGCGGAGCACCATTTTGGCGGTGATCGTCCGTCAGCCCGGTGTGGCCGACGGAGGGTTGTGCAGATGGAGTGATTTTGAAATCCTTTCTTGCGAAGCAGAGTAGAGTGCCATTTTGACAGAGGTTGTCTGTCGGCCCGGTGTGGCCGATGGAGGTTTGTGTGATGGACATGTGGATTTAACTTTTTTGAATACATGTGTTAAGGTGTTCTTGAATTGGTTCTTGTTCGATGGGTTTCTTGCAGTAAGGTTTGGAAAGGAGATGTTCTTTACTATTCAAGAATTTTTTGGATGGTTTCTTGGTTTCTAGATGCGCATCGTTCGATTTTTTTTGTGAAAGATTCATTGATCCGATCTCTTCATTTGAGATATGAAATTCTTAAATTAAGGATCATTTTTAACAATTTTGCTTTCTAGATGTATTGTTTGATCTAGTTTTTCTTCTTACTTGATGGTTTATGTGGGAATTGGAATGATTTTGATGGCTACTATTATGTTAAGTAGTTCATGCAGATAGAGTTTTTGGTATGCTACCTTGAAGATTCTTGGGTGGAATTATTTTAGCACATGAAGATGTGTTTCTTGAATGATCTTATTGGAACTTCTGTTGTTAAACAGAAGATTGAGGAAGTGGAAGGCGTAGATAATCCTTCATTGATTGTATCATCCAATGAAGATTTGTTTGGTGATTGGATTGTCCAAGGAATGTTGGAACTTCTGAAGTGTTTTGTTGAGAAATGCGTGGGGTTTTTAGCCATGTTGAATGCAGATTTTACAAGCTTTGTTGTCTTCTTTATGAAGATAAGGATGATTGTATTTGAAATCTGGAGTATTGGTTTCTTGAAACTCTTAGAGATTATGTTGTTACTTGGCAAAGTTGTGTCATTGTTTCTTCAGCTATTCATAGGATGAATTCGTCTGATTTTGACAAAGTTGAGGTTTTGTTATTTGCGGTTTCTTTACAGAATGTCGGCGTTGTTGCAGTTCTTTGGCTGCTTTTGTTTGGTGAGTTCATGGAAGAATTTTGGTGTCTTCCTAGTTGTGCTGGTTATGGAATGAAGTGGAATTCGGTTGAATATAAGCTTATGGTTGAGGAAGATGTTATGTTTCAAGCGGATAGGGTTATGGATGCCGCTGTTGCAGTAATTAGGGTGGCTATGATTGGTTCTTCCAAGGAAGAGAGTTGGGACCTTTATAGATGGTATGGTGAAAGCTTGGAGTGGGATACCATTCTATCAATGGCTTTGAATGTTTATGGTTTATTTTTGGAAGTTTAATGCTTATTTGCAGCAGCCTTAAAGGATGTGGAGATTGTTGGTACTGGAGCTTTTGGAGCTGGGCAGTTCCTGTGTTCTCAAATGGCTGTTGAATTTCTTTTACATGTCAGTGTTATCTTTTTGGAGAGTTGTTATGTTTCTTTTAGTGAGGTTTTCAGCATAATTTCTTATTTGCAATATGGAATTAGATTAATGAAATTTGGGACCTTCCTATTTTTTATTTTTTACCTGATTGGGAACTCTGGGATACTAATTAACCTATTCGGTTGTCTAAATTTTTGTATCCCCATCACCCCAATTGGTTTAAAGTGAGGAGTAGTGGATCTCATTTTCATTATGATATTTTCTATTTTGAAAATATTTTTCTTATGCTTTATTTGTTTTTCAATAAGGCTTTCTTTCCCTTTGTTATGAAAGATATGCCTTCTAGTTTTTTTCTGTTCTAGTTTGTAATAGTTTTATTTTCTTGTACTTAATGCAATTTACATTTCTTCAAAAAAAAAGGGGCTACAAAATTGGATGACTATGGATTTTAGATTTAAATTGGTTATTGATTGAAGTTTTGAACTGAGTTTAAAAATTTATGAGTGTTTGATTTTTATTTGGTTGAAATCTAAATTTGGAATGATTGATTGAAAATTGATTTTGAGATGATTATTTTGAAGTTGATAATTGGAATAATGATCACTTTCATTAAAGGATTTAAATGAAATGAAAAGAAGGATGCCATAGGGTAGCTTAATTCAGTTTGAATGTAAATATACTACCTATTTAAAGTCTAATCTTAACTAAAGATGGAAAGTAAGCCAAATCCATAATGGAGTCACCAGAAAAATCTTCTGGATAAAAAGTGTCATTGGTTTGCTTTAATATTTCTTTAGTCAAAATTTCATTGCCAAAATTATACTACCTCGAGAGATAGACTAATGGTTAACTATCAACTTGAAAAGAAAACAATTGTTATTTCATAATAAAACTTATCATAGGGAATTTAAAATTTATCCTGAAGGATAAAATTTACATTCACCTATTATTTTGAAAATGAAACTAACCAATGATTAACTTTAGTATGTTGATGTGGGATGTGTGCGAACTTGTGCATGTAGAAAAGCAAGGCTTTGTTATAGATTATGTAATGAATGCTTATGCTTGTCAAATTGAGTAATGCTTAGGTTTTTCTTGATATGTTAACAACAAAACCCACTTAAATTTATGCAAGTATAGGTGTTGAATCAAGTATTAAAGTGATTATGACGTGTGTTGAACTCACGAATAAGTGTTATGCTTACTTGCAATAAAACTATTACTGCTTACTTTCAATGCATAATTTATCCTACTAAAATGAAAATTATGTTTTTGGAATTTTTAATCCTTGATAAAAATAGTATTCAATGTTTAATAAAATATTTTGTATTGATGAATGTAAATATCACATTCTTCTTAATGAGACTCTTAATTGTAGATATGATTTATAACATATACATTCCTATATCTCTATCGAGTTTGTAGGGATAAAAATCATATCTGTTGACCTCCTACAATTATAATATCTCCTTAAGAATCTAAAATATTCAAACATCCTATGTCTAGATATGCCAATATTCTATCTTATTATTCCTGATTATTCCTACATTCCTCCATCGAGGTAATACATCACACTAGGCTTTAACTTCACATATGGCCACTATGTGTATTAAATGAAGAACAAGATATAATTGAAAACATCATTAAATCTTTAAAGAATTAGAGTATTCATCAGTACTTTAGTTTTCTCTTAAGATCGTCAATTCAAAATAAGTGATTTAGCTAGACATGGAATCATTGATAAGCAAGCTCATTTTCATTATATTTATAGAAGAATAAAAGCACAAGGGAAATAGTGAAATTTTATCACCAAGTAGGATGAAAGTTTCTCCTCTACACTCCTTGCTTCACTTACAGAGTTACTTCAATAAAATACAGACTAAACACTCCAATAGAATTTAAATTTTTAATAGAAGCAGCTTGACTTTTTAATTATGTTCCTAACTGCATCACTATATCTTCTAAAGGTGACTTTTTATTTCCAAATTGAATATTTTTATTTAATCCTGGAGGATAAAAAGGTCTAGGATTAAAAGTAGGCTATTGAGGATTGTCCCAAATTCCTCTTTAATTATTTTGATCTAAATTCCATTGACTATTACAACCAATATTATTTGAACAATTGAAATTAGGATGGTTCCTCCAACATGGATTATATGTATTAGAGTAGAGATTATTTTATCTTTTAATTAAATTCACATTATAAATCCCTTACACATCTCTATCTCAAATAAAATTTAAATCTTGATATTATTAAAAATATGGGCCCAAGTATAGTGATTTTGATGATAACAAATATTATTATTTCTTTACTTATGCTATTCTTGGATATCTATTTTTGTTTTCCTTGCTTACTAACATGTCAGGTCATGAGGTTCATTTGGAATATCAATCAGCTCAAGATCAATTAGACTAGGATTGGGTCAATATGTAATTTCTATTCTAATGCATCTTTTACCTTTTCTTGAGTCAAATATACTATGATGGATCCTGAAGCAAAGTAACCTTGCACACACACATTTAAGGGGAGAAATTTTGTGAGTTAGAGAGTTTTTTAGTTTTTGATCATATCATACAGGATGATTCAAAATCATCCTAGACGATCAGTTAAAAATAGAAACCCTAATTAGGGCGTCCCTGATTATTAAGTTTGCTTAACTAATCATCCTGGATGATTTATATTGTACAGGATGATCAGTATAGATTGAAACAAATAGCTATCAATCATAATTTAGGTAAGATTTCATAATTCAAAATTTATTATAATCATATAGGATGACCTATATCATCCTGGATGATTCATGACAATCATGCTTAAAATAATCCCTTAATTAAGGGATTGATTATAGTTAAATTAATCGATCAAATTATACAAGACGATCATAGACCATCATACTGGATGATCTAAGCACTGCATGGTACGATAATTAATCGTCACTATCGTACATGCTAAAAACTTTAACTTTTCAACTAATCATCCTAGATGATACCTCTACATTGTACTGGATGAACTGTGTAATGCATGAGATGATAATTAATTGCCAGCCATCGCACTGGACGATCAATAGCCACTCATGAACTAATCATCCAGGATGATAGAAATATCATACGAGATTATTCGTTCAAATACTTGAACTAAACATACAGGGCAATGCTGATTGTATTAGCTAAAAGGGCTATTTTATACTAATCATACAGGATGATATTTGAATTGTTCTGGATGATCTTTATCGCCAAACTAAAATTAGGGCTACTTTTAAAGCCTCTTATTTAATCTCTCTTAGTTGCTGCTAAGAAAATCTTTTGTTGTTGTTCTGACCTGAGAGAGTTTAGAGAAGGAGAAGGAGAGTTTGGGAGAAAGAGAGAGGATCTTGGGAGGGGGAGTTTGGGAGGGGTTTTACAAAGGTTGCTCCAAGAAAAGTTTTGATCATCTTCTTCCTTCTTCATCCTTGGTTTCTTGGTGGCTCTAGGGAGATGATCATCAGCATTAGATCCAGGTTCTCTGCCTACTCCAAGAGGAAGTAAAAGGATTGTTAGGTTCTCTGCCTACTCCAGTAGGGAGTAAAAGGATTCCTGTGGTTCTCTACCAACTCCAGGTGGGAGTAAAAGGATTTCAGGTTCTCTACCTTCTCCAGGAGGGTGAAAAGAATTCAAGGTTCTCTACCTTATCGGGTCGGTGGAAAGATTTTGTAAGGGCTTCTCTGCCTTGCTGTGGGAGCAAAAGGAGAGATACTAACTGATTAGTGCAATACTTGGAATGGGTGGTTCTGGGGAGTGTACGTAGGTCAGATTTGATCGAACCACTATAAAATTTCATGTGCTCTTTCTTATTACTTTTTTTGCATTTTATTTTCACACTTTTCTGTAATTTATTCTGTGGTTGAAATCTTTGATTTTGATATTTGCTTCCACTTAAGGTTGTTTAGTTTTTAAAACATTTAAAAAGATAAAAAGATTTTTCATTTTTGTTTAAGAATTTTTAAAACACCAATTCACCCCCCCCCCCCCCCCCCTCTTGGTTGGCCTCAGGCTAGTTCTATAGGGTTTAAGCACCCTCACGAACTTTCAGATCTTCCAATGGCATAGAAGATTCAGATACGAATCCCGAATTGATCCATATTGTGTTTAATTTCTTGGAAATTATTGTAACTAGTGTAGTTAAAATTGACAAAGCATTTGATTCATAAATTCTAGCTATTCTCTTAGGATTTTTCTCATTAGTAGGCCTAAAAATTATTAGTAGACATTTCCTCTATTAATTCATATGCTTCCTCAAATGTCTTGGACAATAAAGATCCTTCAACTATAGCATGTATGATTGCTCTAAGAGGTCTTATTAATCCATTGTAAAAATTTGAATAACCAACCAATCAGGTAAGATGTGATGAGGGCATTTCCTTAATCTCTCCTAATTTTTATAAATTAATTCTCCATCAAACTGAGCAAAATATGTGATATCATTTATAAGTTTGGCAGTCTTTGAAGGTGAGAAATACTTAGCAAAAAAATTATGAGCCAACTCATTCTAAATGGTTATAGAGCTAGGGGGTATAGAATTCTTAGCTTTATCTCTTAGAGAAATGAAAACAATCGAAGCTTGATAGTATCATCATTGACACCATTATACTTAAATATTATACATATTCCTAGGATAATGGCTAAGTGTAAATTGGGATCTTCAATAGGAGTTCCCCCCAATTAAGAATTTTGAACATCTTAATTATGAAAAATTTTAATTCAAAATTATTAACCTGAATTCCATCTACTACAGGGTTTGCATAATCCTTAAGAGGTATAGAATGATCTTGATATGGTATTGGTTCAGTTATTTTCAAAATCCTTTTATTTTTTCTAATTTTTAAAAGGGTCCTTTCTATCTCAGAATCAAATAAGAAGGGTTCCTTTCTAGATCTATAAAGCATGCTATAATGAATACACAACCAATAAATAAAAGAAGATACAAGATATAAGTATGCTAAATAAGCACTTGTTTGAACAATATAAATAAAATTGCAAAAAGCAAATTACTTCCCTAACAACTGTGCCAAAAACTTGATATGGGATGTGTGTGAACTTGCACTTGTGGGCAAGTAAGGCTTTATTATAGACTGCGTAAAGAAGAATATGCTTGTTAATGTTGAGTAATACTTAGGTTTTCCTTAATATGTTAACAATGAAACCCCACTTAAATTTATGTAAGTATACATATTGAATCAAGTAATAAAGTGATTAAGTAGAGAGTCAAACTTATGAGGAAGTGTTATGCTTACTTGCAACAAAACTATTATTGCTTAATTTCAATGCATAATTTATCCTACTAAAAATGATATTTTTGAAATTTCAATCACATAATAAAAATAGTAAAAAGATTGATATAATGTTTAATAAAATATTTTAGATTGATGAATACAAATATCATATTTTTCCTAATGAGAGTCTTATAAATAGATGTGATTCATAGCATGTACATAAATAGATGTCTTTCAAACTTACAGGGGTGAAAAGGATATATAATGACCTTCTATAATTATAATATCTTCTTAAAAATCTAGAATATTCAAACATCCTATGTCTAGGCATGCCAATATTCAATCTAAATATTTCTGATTATTCTTGCATTTCTCTATCGAGGTAATACATTGCACTAGATTTTAACTACACATATCACCACCATATATATTAAATGAAGAACATGATATAATTAAAAACATCATTAAATTTTTAAAGAATAAGAGGCTTAATTAATACTTTAATATGTTCTTCACATCATCAATCCAGGGATTTAGCCAGATATAGAATAAATGATAAGCAAACTCATTGTCATTATATTCATTGAAGAGTCAAAGTACAAGGGAAATAATGGATTATTTTCACCAATTAGGATCAAAGTTTCTCCTCTACACTCCTTCCTTCACTTATAGAGTTGCTTCAATAAAATATAGTCTAAACACTCCAAAATCTTGTATCTCTTACTTCCCTAGCCTCCTTTAGATTATACTCTAAGTGGGTACTAGAGAAGCTTACTAAATAATACTATAATTTATGCAAGTGATTGAAATCCTCTATAAATAAAATGGAACATATATTTATAAAAAAATATAAAAATGGCATCTGGCACAATGTCGCTTGAAAGTGTGGTGCTACAGCGCCTGAAGGTGAACTTGTGCCACAGTGCTGACATCTTTGCTCCTCCATAGTGCTTGATGTTGTAGAAAGGTTATTTAGTAAACAACCATGACCATTCACTGAAACAATGTGGGCCTTAGAAGTTACAACTTCTATGCCGTGGCACTATTAAAATTTTAGCGATGTGGTGCCCGAGTGGACAAAATTGTATTGAGGCATTGAAATATGTGGCTCTACAGTATTCGATTTCCTAAGAACCTTACACTACCAAGTCGGCTTTATAATGTAGTGGCACTTTAAACGCTAAGGCTCTGGATGTGTTTACACTATAGCGCTCATAATTAGAGAGCATGGCAATGCATGTCC
The DNA here is from genome assembly GCA_019925795.1 of Dendrobium chrysotoxum. Lineage (NCBI taxonomy): Eukaryota > Viridiplantae > Streptophyta > Magnoliopsida > Asparagales > Orchidaceae > Dendrobium > Dendrobium chrysotoxum. Next base: position 28,854,139 of record CM034303.1, on the reverse strand, counting down.
AAAAGTGATGCTTAAATAGTGTTGAATGTAGCACAGTGGTAGGGTTTGATTCGATGCCGTGGTGATACATGTTCCTTTATATTTTGCACCTTTTTTGAGTTTTTAAGTACAAAAATAACTAAAACAACTCATTTTCGTTGAAATTGAAACATAATAAATATTACATAATTTACACTTATCATTTGTGTCCAAAAGATTTTTCCCTTATTTTAGCAAACTAAAATGGGGTTTATTTTAGTCTAAGTTCTTGGGCTCCTATAGAGGCAAGCCTCAATAGTTATTTATATAACCCAAGATCTGCTGAAAAGTAAGGTGGCCAAGTTCCACCATAACATGCTTTGATTTCTACTCCTATAATGTTGGTTTAAATAAATTTTCTTATTATCCTTTGGCTCCACATCTCTTATAAGATTCCAAAAGAAAATTCTTCTAAAATGAAGAGAAAGTATTTCCTTTTGGAGTCCTATGTATAAAAGCAAGTACCTTTAACCTTTTATAAATTTTTGTAAAACTCAATCTAGATACATTTTAGAAACTTTATATTTGATATTTAGCTTTTATATTTACTTTGAAAACCTAAGTACATTCTAAAGTCTCTGTGTTGTAAGGAAAACATGTAAGCAGGAAAAAAGAGTGCAATGTAACCCTGCATGCAAGTACTAAACATAGTGCATTATGTAGGTAAAAGTGCGTAAACATATATGATTATATAGAATACTGAAAGTAAGTAAACAAACATAAGATGCCCTCCCAATAAGGCTTCTACAAGCACACCAAAATAAGAACCGGCCTAACCTAAGCTAAAGTTAGTTGTCCTAGCAAACCATCTACAGTGTGTAAAGAAGGTTGTGTGGTTTTGATATGTCCAAAGGTATTTTATTGCTTGAGTTGTTTAGATTTGAAGTAATTTGTTTATTTGAGGTCAAAGAAATTTTTAGTTTAAGTTCAAATTTTAATGATTTAGTATTTAATTATTTAAGTTTTAGAATGTTTATTTAATTTTAAAGAATCATGTAAGCTAATGACTCCAAAATGTAGAAATCACCAACCATAAGTCCAAAGGGGCATAAATGTAACACATTCACCGTATAGGATATAATGTTTTCATAAAGTCCTTGAAGTTGGATTATCTATTCAATAGGTGGTTTTTTTGTAATTATTATAAAGAATGTGTTAATTAAATACTTTAAATTTCTTTGAAGTACTCAATCAGATATCCTAAGCCTTATGAATCAAATGCATGTATTGAAAGTTCATGAGGGATGTGAACCCTAAAGAATAAGCCTGAGGCTAACCAAGAGGGGGGTGAATTGGTTAGTTTAAAAAAAATTTAAACAAAAAGAGAAAAACCCCTTTTTAAAGCTTTTCCTAAATATTTGAAAATAAACAATTTAATCACTGAATGCAGAAGTAGATTAGTTTCATAATAACATAAAATTAGAGAATTAGACCACACAATTAATCACAGAAGAATAAAAATGCGAAAATTAAAATACGAAAATAATAAAATGAAAGAACACACTAGACTTATAGTGGTTTGTCCAACCTGACCTACGTCTACTCCCCAAAACCCTCCATTCAAGGTATTGCACTAAACCTTTAGTGTCTCTCCTTTAGCTCCCTCAGCTACGTGGAGAAGCCCTTACAAAATCTCTTCCACGAACCTGGTGCGGTAGAGGACCGTAATTCTTTCATAGGCAGGGAACCTTGAATCCCTTTCACCTTCCCCGGTGCGGTGGAGGTCCTTTGACACCAAAAAAATCTTCTTCTTCCCAAAACTTCGCTCAAGAAAAACCTTGATAAGGTTCAAGCTTACCAGAACAACCGTGTGAAACCCCCTCCACAGTTCCTTGAAATACCCTCCAAGGATCTTCTCCCTCTCAAACTCCACCCTTTCCTCTCTCCCTTTCAAGGCTCTCTTTTCAAGTTTTCTCCAGAAGAAAAATGACTCAATGCATGCCAAATACACTTACAATGTCTTTGGAGAAAGCTTAAGTAGAGGGCTTTAAAAAACCCTAAAAAATTAATTCTATCATTAAAGATCATCCAGTACGATCATGTACGATTAGTATAAAACATCCCTTTTTGACAGTACAAACTACATTGTCCTGTACAATTAGTTCAAGAGTTTGTACTGATCATCCAGGATGATTCTGCTATCATCCAATATGATTAATTTAGGGATTATAGTATTTCATCATATATGATAGGTGACGATAAATTATTATCCCATGTAATAATCGGATCGTCCAGTACGATCGTCACCAATCATCCCATATGATCTGATTAAACAAATTTATCATAATTACTTCCCTAATCAAAGGATTAATTTAGGTATTATTATTAACGATCATCCAATATAATGTCCTAGATGATTAGAATAGAATTTCACTCTTGAAATCTTGCCTAAATTATGATTGACGGCTTTTTTCATGATCATAACTAATCATCCTCGACGATCTAAATCGTCTAGTACGATTAGTTCATTTTACAACACACATCAAAATTAGATATTTTGATGAGTTGATCATATAGTATGATATAAATCATACAATATGATTAGTTCAGAGATATGAACTTCTAATTTTGACTTAATCTCTCACCAAGCTAGCAAACACCCTTATAGGACTTGACTCAAGAAATTAAAAATACATTAATGAATATTACAAAAATCTTTATAGCATAACCTATTTTACCCAATCTTAAGCCTTGAATCTTCATTAGATGGTGTATGGTGTTCTTGAAATGTTAATACACACACAAAACAAATATATATTGTAAATACAAGTATATATAAGCATGTGAGCCACAATGTTTGTTATCTTCAAAAATATAAACTCATGAGCTCGAGTTCCAACATGTATGCCCTCAAAAAAGAATTAAGCATATGCATAAAAGGCTTTTGTTTGTTAAAGATATATTAAAGATCTATCAATTTAATACATTTGTGACCTCCAAAGGAATCAAACACAACGTATGAAGGTCGTTTTAATTTAATTTAAGTATTTATTAAGTTGATGTATTAACTTTAAGTTTGAGTGATTTAGTTTAGTTGACTTGAATTTAAGTGAGATAAAGTGATTTTGTTTGATTTTAATATTTCAAATTTGATTTAAAGTTCTCTAATTTAATTGAATTTATTTAATTTATTTATAATTTATTAATATTTATTAAATTTTTATTTTTTTATTTAATTCCCTCCTTATAGAAGAAACTTTGTTTAGGTCTTGATTAATTAAATTAATCTCAAATGTTTATGAGATTCATACCATTGGTTAGGAATAACCCATGGATATATCCCTAAAAAATTTAGGATTAATTGGATTAATACTTAATTTTAGATTAATTTAATTAATTAATTATTATTAAAAATTAAATTTAAAAATTTTTAATTATAACTATAGTTGGGGGGTGTTAATTTCAATTTACATTAATTGTATGATTGATTTAGAGTTTTTTAAAGTTTATTTTGTATTTTTATGATTTTTATTTAATTATTGATGAATTTTTGAAGTTTCATTTTCATTTTTTTCTTTTTTCTTTTCTTAAAGGGGAAACCCACAAAGGGGCCTACATGTTAAATAAAGAAAACATTACAAGGTCCTTAAAAGAGGCCTCGAGCTGTCTACTACTCAAAAAAGCTACAAACAAAATTCAAAAAGACCTACGAGCTCAAGTCCCCTACTAAGCACTTGCACAAAAATACCTAGATACATTCTAGGGTGGCAAGCAACCAGCACGCAAAAATTCAAAAAGATCTGGAGATAATATTTAAGCCCTATCTTTCCAAAAAAAAATCCCAAAGCCAAAACACTAGAGCTAATCAAATCATGCAAAAAATAGAGAATAGCAAAAGAAAAATGGCAGGGATAAGAGTGAAATCTGTCATTAACATTGGCATTAGTGTAATAGGTTAAGATGCATATATCCACAATAAAAACATTAAGAAAATAGGACAGTATGACAAAGCGACATAATTTTCTCATCTCATAATATTCTCTATCAGGTAAATGAAGGGGGAGAAACCACCACACAGGCAATACAACCCACGGCCAAAAGCCAAGCCACATCAAGACATAAAATATAAAAACAGACAGGAAAACAAAGACCCGCATCAAAAAACTAGTCCACATCAATCTATAATAGGAAATCCAACCATAAAACACCAACATTATGATATAAAACAAAATAGCCTAAAGGAAAATAGAGAGATCCATAGTAGGAAAATAATCAAATACTACTAGAAAACTAAAAAGGTAGCTGGCAAGACTCTCACCAAATAAACCCTGGATGAATTAGCATAACTCCAAATGGACTGCAGGCTATTCAGAAGAAATTATAGCCCTTAATCATCCAAATCATAATTCAAGGACCAAACAGCATACCAACCAAAATCCCTATTGAAATAGACCCAGCCAACAGAATTAAGAAACCTCTTTAAAGAAGAAAACAAATTCAGGAGTCCATAAATGTGATTAGTTGGGTCAATAGAGCTCAGGATGGTAGTATTTAAAGGGGCATCATGAACAGTACCCAAATGCCACTCAATTCTAAACCCAAATATACACATCCAATAGACCATGTAGAAGATGCTATAAATAGAAAAAATAGACCGATAATAGTGCAAAACACTCATGAAACCACCACTACGATTCCCAGCCCATCAATCTAAAAACTAGGAAAAACCATCATAAAACTCCCAATGCTCATTAATTAAAAGGAAATTCCAGTAAACCCAAAGGGGCCACCCAGAAAGCAAGATGAATAGAACCTTTACATAACCAATAGATCGAAGCTTAAGATCAGGGATATAGTAAAGCCAACTAGATACACAGACCCAGGGAAAAGAAGAGCAACATATAAGGTTCAAATCAGGATACCAATAAGTCCAATCATAGCTCAAACCCTTACCATCATCCCTAGTAGTAATGCTAAAATCTAAGTGATCAAGATCAGAAAGAATCTGGATCCCACAAAAATGAATAACAAAATTAAAAAAACCAATGAACACAGAACACCATAGCATAGGCAAAGAAACATAGAAGACAAAATACACCTTTTCACAATTGTTTCACTATAGCATAAATCCGTCCAACCACAGCTGGATAAATAGTTGGTAAAAAGGAAGTCCAAGAGGCTATAACTTAACATAACAAAAACAAATATAAGGAGAATTAATATAGAATAACTACATCAAGAAGCAAGAGAATACCAAAATAGCCGAGCACAAAAGGAAGGATAGTTAAGTAAAACTGTTGAGATTGTTGCAAATTTGTTTCTTCAAGTGAGTTTTTGATGATAACAAAATCTTATTGTTTGTTTTATTGTTTCTCCTAACATATGCTAGAAAACTCTATTTTGTGTGTATTAACATTTCATTTCAGGGAAATCACATTCCAGATAGTGAAAGACTTCAAATTAATTGGACTAGAGTTTATTAGTCTTGGAGTCTATACTTTTTATTCTTTTCTTGAGTCTGAGAAAATGTGATTGTAATTGGGTAACCGTTCACACACACTGGGGGGAATGAGACAAAAACTTAATTTTTAAAACTAATCGTATTGTACGATGTGAGATTATATGGGACGATTTATTCAATTTCCCCTCTAAAATGTACCTGCCTGGTTTATGACCGAAATTTTTTTTCTAAGTATAAATCGTACTGTAAGAAATTATTTCGTACATCATTTCTATAGTACGAAATATGGGGTTTATAGGTTCGTACAGGATCGTACGGGATGAACCATTCAATTTTTTGAACTGTTCATATAGTACAAATGGGTTTTGTATATCATTTCCAAAGTATGAAATTTGGTTTCATTGGTTTGTACAGGATCATACGGGACGAACTGTTCAATTTTTCAAACTATATATATAGTACAAAATTTTTTTGTACATCATCTCCAGAGTATGAAATTTGGGTTTCATTGGTTCGTATAGGATCGTACGGGATGAATTGTTCAATTTTTTAAACTGTTGGTACAATATGAAATGTTTTCGTACATAATTTCTAGAGTATGAAATTTAGGTTTCATTGGTTCATACAGGCTCATACGGAATGAACCGTTTAATTTTTAGAACTATTTGTATAGTATGAAATGATTTCGTACATCATCTCTAGAGTATGAAATATGGGTCTTATGGGTTTGTACAGCATCGTACGGGATGAACCGTTCACATTTTGAACTATTTATATGGGATGATTTGCAATCATACGGGATGAACCAATTCTATTAAACTTGAAATTTTTAGTTTTTGGGCTATTTTTCTTATCCTTTGTATATAAGGGTCCTAAAAATGGACTGCCTAAGTGATATTCTATGAAATTTTTCTTGAGAGTGAAAGGAAGAGTGATTTGGGAGAGTGTTTGGGCGTGAGTACTATGAGATCTTTGAAGAGAATTTTGTGAGGGAATTCACAAGGTTACCCAAAGGTGAGGATCTCATTGTTTGTACTTCAAGTCTATGCCCTATCTCTTTAAAGACTCTTGAGAGAAGATCTTTGAAGGAGAGTCTGGTTCTCTGCCATCACCAAGAGGGTGAAAAAGGATGCTTGGTTCTCTGCCATCACCAGGAGGATGAGAAAGGATGCTGGGTTCTCTGCCTTCACTAGGAGGGTGAAAAAGGATGATGGTTCTCTGCCACACCAAGGTTTAGTGGAAAAGAAGGAAATTGTAAAGGCTTCTCTGCCTTGCTGTGGGGGCAAAAGGAGAGTCATTTGTGTATAGTGCAATACCTGAAGAAGGAGTCTCCAGAGAGTGGACGTAGGTCTTGTTGGACCGAACCACTATAAAAACTTGTGTTCTTCGTTTCTTTTACTGTTTACTGTATTTTTATTTTCTGCACTTTTAATTTCTCTATGGTTGAAAAATTATTTTTTTAAATTTTTTTTATTAAAGAATTAGTTTCATTAAATTCAAGAAAATATTAAAAGAACCAATTCACCCCCCTCTTGGTTAGCCTAGGGACATAATTAATAGGTCTAACAACCTATTCGCTCTTTCAAAAACTAATATAAGGGAGGCCATAATGATCCAACCTAACCAATCACCTCCCTAGGTAAAGAATATTCAGTAAATTCTGTAAAGACATATTTTACAACCAATTTTAGCAAGGGAATCAGCAACAACATTTCCTTCCCTCAAAATATGAGATATAGAGAAAGTAATGAAAGAGAGCCAATGCTTAATATCTCTAAACATATAAAAATTAGCAGGATTCGAGATAGAGTTTCCCTTAATATAATTAATCAAAAGCATAACATAGACTTCAATCCAAACCTTAGTGATGCCTGAAGAAATACATAATTGAAGATCGTAAAGAAGACTCCCTCTCTCAGCTTTAATAGTAGTATTAGTAGTAGAAGGACCCGCAAAGGCACAATAACAAAACCATTAAAATCACTAATAATGCCACCACAACTAGCATTCAAATTATTCTTAGACCCATCCGTACTAAGCTTTAAGCATTTGTCTAAAGGCTTTCTCTAGTAAATAATTCTGTCTTTAACCATAGAGGAAGGAGATTCAAAAGTTATACCAAAATCAGAAGCAACATGATGAAAGCCTTTAAAAGAGTCACCTTTTAATAAATTAGCCAAAAATAGCTGAAGAGTTTTATCCTTAACTTTAGAAATAATACTCAAAGCATTCATCTTAATATCCTCACACTTAGACTCATTCCTACTTCTCCATAAAAGCCAACAAATAATGACAGGAAGAATGTTCCTAATATGACCTTTAGTAGGAATGAACCACTCATTAAGCAGATTGGAGATAGAATTAAAACAAGTAGAAGATTGCACATTGAACATGCTGTCAAAATATAACCAAACTTTCATAGCAATCGGGCCTTAAATAAAAACATAGTTCATATTCTCAATATGATAACAACATTGGCATTTGGAGACTATGTAAAAACCTTTTCTTAATAAAATAAAATCCAGAGGAAAAAAATTATGCAAAATCCTCCATAAAAGAAAAGCATAAGAAGGAGGAATACTAGTATGCCATATAGCCAAATAAAGATAGTTTAAGATTGACTTGCCTAATAGAGTTCCAAACAAGCTTAATAGCAAACTTACCATCATTAGTAAGATTAAACAAAATGCAGTCATCAGTATCCAATTGAATAGAAAATATTGACAATAATATTGATAATAAAATTCGACACATAATTAGTAAGCAAATTAATATTCCAACTCCCGTTCATAATAAAATTCTTGACTTTGCAAACAGAAGTGGAGTGGGTATTTAACAGACTATTAATAGAGAAATACCCAACCTTTATCTTGCCAAAAAAATGTTGCCAGCGCCCAAACTTCATTTGATAAACTCTTCAGCCTTCCACTTAATGTAATATAATATTTTCCAGTAAAAAAAATCACCTTGTATAAAATAACAATTGAAAGGATGTTTACCAACACAATACTTAGAGACCATAAACTTGGCTCACAAGCTTTCTTAGCTCTAATGGCATACAAAAAATTATGAGAAAAAGCTTTGGACATATCCATCAAAGGTTTAAAGCCTAATCTCCCTTCATTAATAGCCCAAGAATAGTTTTTCCAAGACCCTAACAAAATAGCATGTCTACCATCTTTAGCACCCCAAAGGAATTTATTAAACAATATTATAAACATTTAAAGAAGGACATAAAATATGAAGTATATAAATAGGAATAGAACATAAAATGTGTTTAATAAAAACAAGTCTACCACCAAATGAAAAGAAATTAAAAGCCATGAAGAAAGCTTCTTGTGAATGGTAGTAAAAATATCATTAAATAAATGAGAACATTTCTTACCCTTGTAAAGAGGAGTACCCAAGTATTTCATCGATAAATTTTTTTTTTTTGAATCCAAACTTGTTTTTAATACTAGTAACCCCCGTAGGGGATATAGAATTAGTATGAATAAAATTACTCTTAGAAGGGCTAAAAATCAACCCACTAGCATGCTGAAACTTATTGACAAATTTAAATAGAATGTAAAGCATTTTAAAAGATTAATTAGTAAAAATAATAAAATCATCACCAAAGCTCAAATGGGTAATAGGAAAGCCACCAGAAGTTCTAAACTGTAGATTAGGATGAATTCTAAAATGATCATTAATACCTTTGGATAAGAATTCCACATTAATAATGAAGAGAGCAGGTGATAAATGATCTCCCTATCTTAAGCCATGCGAAGATTTAAAATAGCCATGATACTTACCATTGATAATAATATAAAAGAAATAATTCTTAATTATATTCTTAATTAGATTAATGAATTGCACATTGAAACCAAAAAGCGTTAAAATAGTATAAAGGAAAACCCAATTTAGATTGTCATACGCTTTAGTAATATCAACTTTAAAAATAATATTGCCACCAGCAACCTTAACATGCAAATCATGAACCAATTCGTAGGCAAGCAAAACATTATCAAATATAGATCTACCCATTTGCTCCAAAAAGATAATATTTCGTAAAATCAAGGCTAATCTACCCATAATGATTTTGGCAATGAGTTTATTAAAAAGGTACATAAACTGATCAGATGATAATCATTCCAAAATTTAATGGCATTTGACTTAGGAATTAAAGCTATAGAAGTAAAAAAATTTGGAATAGGGTTGCCAAAAAGAAATCCACAATAGCATTGATAAGGTTTTCTTTAATAATATCCCAAGATTTCTAAATGAACTTAGTGGTGAAACCATTCAGACCAACCAAAGAATCAGCATTCATACCTTTCATGGTCTGCCAAAATTTCTCTTAGGTAGGATCCTTAGTGAATTATAAGTTATGCTCCTCAGTAATAATAGTAGGAATAAAAGAAAATTCAATGTTTAAATCAGGAGAAAAAGCTTTATTGAATGCATTCTCAAAGTACTCAGTACCAGATGCAATAACCATATCAGGATTATTAATAATAGTACCTCCAGGAGAAATAATCTTATGAGTTTGCTTAATAACTTTATTGTGGTTAATAATATTATGAAAAAAAGAAGTATTATGATCACCCTCCACAAGAAATTTAGAAGAAGTTTTTTGCTTCCAATAAGCCTCTTCTTTTTCCTGAAGTGAATAAAGAAGCCTTAGCTTCATTGAGAGTGGACAAATTCTCAAAGGAAGAGTTCTGTATGTAAGTCTTACTAGGAATGTCCACATCCTTTTCAGCAAGAAAAATACTAGAGAAGATATTCTTAAATATGCATTTATTCCACCAGGATAGTTTTTTGTTTAAGTTTCTTAAGTTTAAACCACAACCTAGTCATACCAAAAATATTATCAAAAGGAAAAAGGGGAGCATGCTAATTGCTTTGCACAACATTTAAAAAAGTTTCATCAAGGAGCCACATATTTTGGAATCAAAAAGGTTGGAAATTATTTTTACTATTCATAAAAATCCCTAACAATAAAAGAGAATGGTCAGATAAAGTTCTAGTTAAATGATCAATATGAGTAATTAGATAAGTAGAAATCCAATAATCATTAAAAAGAGTGCGATCTAATCTTTGCCACATAGTACCCTTATTCTAAGTAAAAATATTTTCAGAAAATCCAATGTCATGAAGATTAAAATTCATGATCATGTCATTAAAGTCCTCTATAACTTGATAATTAGGAGGATTGCCCTGTATTCTTTTAGAAGCATTAGTTACACAATTGAAATCCCCACAAACAAACTAGGGGGACTTAATAGAAGAATAGAAATCGATGAGTTGGTTCTAAAGAATTTTCTTACCTAATCTAGAACAAGAAGCATAAACAAAAGAAGCATAACAAGAGAATTGATTAGAAGTAATGTTATTATGAACTATTTGAGGAAAATCCATGATAATATCTAAACAAATAAAATGCTTCCAGAAAATCCAAATTTTATTAGTGTAGTTGCCAAAAGCCAAATCAAAACCCAGATTATTCCAAACAGAATCTAACTTAGCAACATAAATTAAAGGCTTAATTAAAACAAGAAGGTGAATGTCATAAATCCTACATAAGTTCTTAACTTTATCCTTAGATAAAGAATCCCCCACACCTCGAATGTTCCATATAAGAGCTTAAACCAATACTAGAAGGATTAGAATCTCTAGTGACCCTTGGGGTTAGGCAAGACATATTGTTATTGGTCTTACCTTTCTTTTTGAAAACTATAGTATAACCATCCTCAGTATATTCAGCCTTGCTGTTAGGAGATGACATAGAGTTAATAGTATTGCCCTTTAGAATATCCATAAAAGAAAGAGTATCATGAGATTCAATTTCCTCTTCCTCCATATCATCAAGGAGCCTGATCTGATCATCAATATTACCCTGATCCTCTTCCTCCATATCATGGGCTATTTTAAGGAGCCTGATCTGATCCACTTCCTCACTTGTCTTCATTAACTTAATTTAAAGCACAATCATCCTGATCACTTTCAAGACAATGAGAAAAATCTTCCTCGCCCATATTATTATCCTCATTCTCATGATTCAACCTAGAGGTATTAGTAGTAGTACAATTTTGTTCATAAAAACATTCTCCCCCAAAAGTAGAGTACCCGATTCTGGTAAAGCATATTCCTCAACAGGATCCATTTTATCTTTAACATACTGGTCATCAATATTACCCTCATCTATATTATCTTCACTCCTAGTAGAATTATCTAAAGGGCCATTCTCTATGTCATTCCCATAAGCTTTTGGAACATCCATATTCATATTTTGTACCTTTTCATTATTAATAATATGATCTCCTCCAAACTCAAAAGGTTCTCTATTAGTTGGTTCAACCATAGGTTTAGAGGCCATATTATTCTTTTAAGCTAAAGATGGACAACAGAATAACCATTAATGGAATGTCCATGAACTTTATAATGAATACAAAAATTCAAAACATTTTCAAAATCCACTTTCTATAAATACCCAGAAGTTTTAGAACTGAGCCAAATGTATTTAGGATGATTCTTAGTAATATCCAATTCCACAATAATTCGAGCCACTAAAGGCCTCGATGGAGAGGCGGTGGCTTAATCCATTTGAAGTGCCCTACCAAAAAGAGATCCCAAAGCATGAAGAACACGAGAATTAAAAAAATGCAACCATAAATTATGAAAAGAGATCCAAATAGGGACAATGGGTGATTCATCTTTAATATCAAAAAATGGTGTCCATTTTAGATGTCTCATTTAACAGTTTAGAATATAGTAAGTTCTTATTACAAAAACTTTACTGCAATCAAGGTCATTGGATAATTGAATTGCAATATGTCTAGCATCAAGTAATCAGATGAAAAAATTTCTAGATAGTTTCAACTTTCTGAAAAAACCATGAATCGCATCCAGATTTGGTTTATAGACCAAAAATTTTCCCACAAGAGTGAATTGAAAAGGACTCGCAAGTTTGAAAATTTCCTCATCAGACATCAAAAGAGCATGATAACCTTTTACTGATGATTTTGTGAAGGAAAAAGTTGGATCATTCGAAGATGAAGCTCAGACAAGAATGTTACTAAATGAATGAGATTTATTATCACAGCCATCAGAATCGAAAAAACCTTTTGAAGTAGCACCAGAGGCTGATGGAGGAACACCCCAAGGGTTCAGTGTCGATGAAGATGGACCAACCTCCATGGAAAGATATCAAAAGAAGACCTAAGGCCGACAGGCCTTAGGAGAAAGAGAGAAAATTAAATTGAACAAAAGCTAATAAACTAAAATAAATAAAAAATGAGTAAGATCGCAAAGCAACAATAAAAACCAGATAGCTATAGGGAGAAGCCAAGATCACCCAAAAATGGCCAGAGCAAAGCAGACCTCAGAGAGCAATTAGCATGATTATTTTTTAAAATTAGTGAAAATTAATTAATATTTAAATATAAATTGCTCTCTAAATATAAGCCAAAATTACTTAAATTTATTTTTAAATGAAAAGGCCTTTTTTCTTGAATCCATAAAGGCATTAGATGTAATTTTTGACTAAAAAAGAATTTATTATGAATTTGCATAGTTTTGAGCTATTTTTTATTTAAAAAAATGATTTTATTTAAAAAGGTGGTGGTCATACATATGGTGAGTGTGGATTGGGGGGAAATGATTGGCATTCGTGGCGATGGTAGCGGTCAAACACACATCATGCCAGTCATCCTTGTCAAATTTTATTACAACCATCTGATGAGAGTATTTTGGAACAAAATATTATGATTCAGTTGAATGATAAACTTATTCATCCTGTATAATTTAAATCGGATCGGATCATTCATTCGATGAGATCTTCACCATCTATGAAATTTGAATGATCAAAATTTTATCTCCTTCTATTAGAACATATTTCTTAAGGATTTTTTTTTTACTTAAGTAACACTGCCATTGCCAGGTCCCAAGTCCTGAATGATAAAAGTGGAGGGTTGCGTTAGGTAGTCAATAGCCAGTGTAAAACATATCGAATAATCATGAGATGAATCCTTAAAAAATTTTTGTTAATGCTAGGGCATCCTGTAGCACACTATATGGTCTGAATACAGTGACAAGTGTGTAAGGGTCGCTGCACCAGTGCCCGAGTGCAGTGTTAAGTAGGTAAGGGTTCCCACATCAAGGATTGATGTGGGCAAAGAAGATAGTCCATAAAATTAAAATTAGGATAGAAACTTGGAATGCAGGTTCCCTTATAGGAAAATTAATGGAATTAATAGATATTATGATTCATAGGAAGATAAATATTTCGTGCATTTAGGAAACTAAATGGGTTGGAGAGAAGGCTAAGGAGATTGATAGTTTAGGATTTAAATTATAGTATTCGGGCAGGAGTCATACTAGAAATGGTGTAGGTGTGATTATAGATAAGAGTTTGAAGGATAATGTTATAAAAATTAATAGAATTGGAGATAAAATCATAGCTTTAAAGATTTTTGTTGATGCTAAGATTGTTAATATTATAAGTGCTTATGCTCCTCAAGTACCTTTGGATATATATTCAAAATTAAAATTTTGGAATAATTTAGAAGAATTAATACAAAAGATAGCTCTTGAAGAAATAGTTTTTATTGGAGGAGATTTAAATGGACATGTTGGAGGATAGGTAGATGATTTTAAAAGCGTTCATGGTGGCCATGGGTTTGAAATGACAAATGAAGGTGGTAAGACCATATTAGATTTTTCTTTAACATATGATTTTTTAATTGCTAATACCTTATTTAAGAAAAGAGATGAGCTTATCATCACTTGTAAAAATTGATATAGTAAAACTCAGATTGATTTTTTTCTTATAAGAAAATTAGAGCATTTAGATTGCAAAGATTGTAAACTTATTCCAAGTGAAAATTTATGTACCCAACATTAATTATTAGTTTTGGAATTTAAGATAAAAGGACAAAAAATAAAAAATAAAGTAAAATAATATTCTAGGATTGGATAGGGGCATTTAAAGAATATTTATAAAAATATTTTTTAGAGTAAGATTTTAGATCTTAAGATTTTATCTGTGCATTAGGATGCTAATGCTATGTTGGTAAAAGTGGCTAGTGATATTAAGAATATTGTAGAAGATGTGCTTGGAGTATCAACGGGAAAACTCCTAATAGTAAAAATAGTTAGTGGTGGAATCCAAATGTGCAAGAAAATATAAGAAATAAGAAGATTTGTTATAAAAATTAGTTTAGATGTAAAAATTTTGATAATTGGGAAAGATATAAAGAGTCATATAAAGAGTCTAAGAAAGCAATTTGTGATGCAAAGATCTTACCTTTTAATGATTTATATAATAGATTAGATACTAAGGAGGGAGAAAGATATATGTATAAGTTAGCAAAACAAAGAGGTAGGAGTAGTAAGGATTTAGTTCAAGTGAAGTGTATTAAGGATGAAGATCAAAATGTACTTTTCTTAGAAGATAATATTCAATAAAGGTGGATGAGATATTTTGCTAAACTCTTTAATGAAGATTATGAAAATATGATTGACTTTAGTGACCTTAGCACACTAAATAAAAATAAAGATTTCTGTTTTTATAGGAGTATTATTAAAATTGAAGTTAGAGAGGCTTTAAAGAAAATGAAGTGCGGAAAAGCTATTGGATCTGATGATATTCTAACAGAGGTATGGAAATGCTTAGGAGATGAAGGAATTTCTTAGCTTACTAAATTTTTTAATTTTATTTTGAAGACAAAAAAGATGCTAGATGAGTGGAGAATGAGTGTGTTAATTCCTATTTTTAAGAATAAAGGTGATGTACAAGATTGTGAAAATTATAGAGGAATTAAGTTATGTGTCATACTTTAAAACTATGGGAGCAAGTTATGGAGCGTAGGTTGCAACGTGATACTAATGTTTCTTAAAATCAATTTGGATTCATGTCGGGTAGGTTTACTATGGAACCCATACATTTATTGAGAGGTTTAATGGAGAAATATAGAGAGATTATGGAGGACCTACATATAATATTTATGTATTTAGAGAAAGCATATGATAAAGTTCAAAGAGAAGTGCTATGGAGAGTTCTTGAAAAGAAAGGAGTTAATAATGCTTATATTCAGATCATTAAAGATATGTATACAGGAGCTATTACTTGTGTTCAAACACAAGGTAGTTTGACCAACTATTTTCCTATTTCGATTGGATTACATCAAGGATCAGCCTTAATCCCACATCTTTTTTTTTGAGTTATGGATGTTCTCACTAAACATTTGCAAGAGGATGTACCTTGGTGTATGCTTTTTGCTGATGATATTATTCTAATTGATAAGACTAGAGAGGGCATTGAAGGTAAACTTGAATTATGGAGGTCAACCTTAGAGTCTAAAGTTTTTTGCTTGAGTAGATCTAAAACTGAATATATGGAGTGTAATTTTAGAAGTATTCATCCTAGTGAGAAGATTATGACTTTGGGCGATCAAGTCATTAATAAGAGTATACATTTTAGATATCTTGGATCTATTATTCAGATTGATAGTGAAATAGATGGGGTTATTATCAGCAGAATTCAAGTTGGATGATTGAAGTGGAGGAATGCATCGGGCTTGTTATGTGATCAAAAAGTCCCCCTCAAACTTAAGGGAAAATTTTATAAGATGGTGGTGAGACCTGTAATGCTTTATGGTGCCGAATGTTGGCCATTAAAAGAGAAGCATAATTCTAAGTTAAGTGTTGCAGAGATGAGGATGCTCAGGTGCATGAGTGGCTTTACCCTTAGAGAAAGGACAGAAAATGAGCATATATGTGAAAAGGTTGGAGTAGCTCTAGTGGAAGATAAGATTAGAGAGAGTAGCCTTAGATGGTTTGGTCACATAAAACCGTAGCCTTCTGATGACCCGATTAGGAAAGTAAAGGTATTAGATTTGACTTATGTTACGAAAGGTAGAGTTAGATCTAAAAAGACTTGGTTAGAAAATACTAGAAATGATCTTTCTTTATTAGATTTAAATGATAATTTGACTTTTAACAGGACATAATGGAGAAAAATGATTCATGTAGCCAACCGGATGTAGTGGGACAAAGGCTTGATGTTGTTGTTGTTGCTATGGGTTATTCATCGAATAAAACTTGATTAAATTTTTAAGAAATATTTTTGTATATATGAAGTCCTTATATATGAAGTTTTGGGGTTTCATATAACCTATTTTGAAAGTTAATAGGGTCCCTAGGTTTGGGTAGGGTTTTAAAAATACCTCTATCTAGGGGATCTTAGGGGTTATTCTTGGGCTTGTCCTTATCCTAGGAGATTGAATAACAACTTCTATAAAGGACATACAGCTCGAGGATGCTTGGATTGAATGTTTGGAAACCTTCAATGATGAAGCAATGGATCAGCATTAGATCTCCTCATAAACAAATTTTCAAGGCTTGAGAAGACTAGCGAGTGAAGAAGGATTCCACAAGATTAGAATGGAGGCAATGGGAGATCTAGAGATGCTTTGGATTGGGAGATGTATTGGAATCCTAATTTTTGAGTGTTTTGCCTCATTTCATGTGCTAGGATTTGAATGGATGGCTGAGATGATCTAGAACATTTCCCTAGATATTTTTCATGTGTCTAGTTCAGTTAGGAGGGCTGGAGCTGGCCAGGAAAGGACAAGATGAGCTGGAAAGATAATTTTGGCTTTTTGTGAAGGGGGAATAATTTGGAGTTGGTTTGGGTTAAACTAAAGGTTTGCGTTAGGTTTAACCATGATTAATAAGGTTCTAGAATATATTTAAATGGTTCAAACTAACTGGTGTTGAGGGATTTGTCAAATTTGAAAAGGTTGAAACATTTTTGACCATTTTGGTATTTTTGGGATTTTAATTAATTTAACCAATCTGATTGATCAAATATTGTTAAGCTGACTAGGATAGACTATTGGGAGTCCCAAAAAGTTGTTTGTGTTTGATGCATGAGGTTTAATTCATTGCGCTTGAAATTTGAATTTGGAAATTACTTTTGAATGGGGTTTTACCATTTTTACTAAGTTGACCAATTCAAATTGGTCAAAGGAGGTCTCCCATAGTTTTAACTCATCATAAGAATGAAGGGATTTGGATTTTAAGATTTGTTTTATTTGAATTGGAATGTTTAACCAAGGTTGACCAATTTTAGGTGGTGTTGACCATGTCAAATATTACTTGGGCCACATGGACCAAATACGTCCAATCCATGAGGAGTTATATTTTAACTGATTTGGTAAATTTTTTATGTGAATTGGGGTTTATAAAATTTTGATCAAGGGATTTGATCAATTGAGCTAGGTTGAGGTAGCTCAACTGGGTTAAATGGGACATACACTGGGTTAGAAAACTAGTGTTAGTGATTTAATATATAGAGTTCCAAATGGTGAAGTTTGAATAATAATTGAAGTTAATGAGTCATTACACTATAGAAAGTAATGCACTGAGAATGTTGATTATGATTTAGGATTTGAGTGTTTAATTAACCTCAAGTAAAATGACTTCAACCCTTGGATACATGAATATAGAATTTTTTACCTTCCATCCTTCATCAGTGTATCAGATACTCTTGTGAGGGTGTTTAACATTATATTTAAGGTGATTTGCAACCATTCTCAATTCATGGAGTAGGAATATACAAATATGCTTCAAATTTTCTACCTAAAAGTATACATTCTTCTGTAGAAATTTCAAACTTACTAAAGAAAAAGGAAAAAAGAAAAAGAAAAAAGAAAAGTATCCTAATCTCAAACATGATGTTCACTGTCATCCTGCTCCTCCCATAGAAAGAGGTAGTAGAATAGATCAACGGGCTAGAGGAAGAGGATAAAAAAATGAAATGGTAAAAGAAAATGAAAAAGTGTATATATAATTAAAGGTTCCTGTAATACATATCAATTTGGATTCCAATTCAAAGGAAGAATCCTATGTGTTTAAGAAAAAGCAACATGCTATATAATATAGGAATATTATTGAAGCTAAAGTTTAAAACTTCTATAGAAGCTGATAGCGATGAGGATATGGTCCAAGTGGCTAAGGAAGATAATCAAGATATATCTACCATGGAAAGATTGAATAAGTATGCAGATAATATATATCTAACCCCATTATCCCAAAATAATTTAGTAGGGTTGGCAGTGAAAGTCTTTTATACTTTGAATCTATATTATAAATCTCATAATTTAATACCCTATACTAGCAAAAATATAGAAACTGGAGTAATCCTTGATGATCCATTCACTGATAAAATAATAGAACTACCATTTGATTGGTATTCCAATTATATATATAAATTTGCTTGACAAGGTTTTACATGTCATCTTGGACTAAAGGTACAGCTCAACTATTAAAAAACTTATGGAATATTAAATACTATAAACCAAAATTGAAATCAAGTGTTGGCTTCGGTATATATGTTCATTTGATGATGATGAGTATTGCTTAGTAATAACTAATAATATAGAGATTAGTAGTCTCTTCACAAGGGATGTTAAATCTTTTAATGGACTAGGTTTAAAAACTTGATATGATCGAGCAAGTTAGGGATACACCTCTCAAACTTGAAGAGGAGATTAAATATGCAGTTAATTATTTAAAAGAAATAAACTTGGGCAATTATGACTCCCCTCATTCGATCTTCATAAGTTCTTTATTGTATAAAGATAAGGTAAGTGAAATGATAGAAATGCTTTAAGAATACTGACTCTATTTTTTTTGGAGTTATTATGAAATGTATGGATTATCTCTAGACATAGTAGACCACAAGTTATAAATCCAACCTGATATGGTTCCCACAACTTTAGAGATTTAAATAAAGCTTTTCCTAAAGATGAGTTTCTGCTCCCTATACCAAAACTCATGGAAGATATTACATCATCGCACACTATATTCTCTTTTATGAATAGCTCATCCAGATAAAATTAGATAAAAGCAGGGTTACAAATCTGGATTCAAGGATTATGATTTTGATGATAGCAAACATTTCTATTTTTGTTTGAGTTTCTAACCTTTTTGGTTCACAAGATCAATTGCAATTCAAGCCAGCTCAAGATCGAGTCAGTTTGTATGTGTTTCAAGTTCAATGTAATTTTTTCACCTTTCTTGAGTTAAGTGTAATGTAATGGATCCCCAAGCTAAGTAACTTTGCACACACACACTCAGGGGGAGAGTTTTAGTGAGGTAGAGTTTCTATTCATATATTATTCAAATCATCCTTGACGATATTCATATCATCTTGGATGATCCATTAAAAATAGAACTCTAATTAGGGTGACCATGTTAAGTCGATCTAATTAACTAGATCGTCCTGGATGATACACCCATCATATAGGACGATATGCTCAAATCAAAAATTCTCAGCTGCCAGACTAAGTTAGGCAAGTTTTTATTTTTAGATTTTTGATCTGATTGTCCTGGACGATTCATTACAATCATGCCTAAATTAGTCAGGAGATTAAGGAAAGTAATTAAGGTTTGATTGATTCAATCACATCATCCTGGATAATTACAAGATTGTCCTTGATGATCAATTAGAAATTCTAACCGTTAAGTGCTTTTCACCTGGATGACTCGAACAATGTGCTGGATGATATTCCCATTTTTGAACAAATCATATGAGATGATATTAATATTATCCTGGATGATCTAGTCATTTTGAAATCGTCTAGCATGGTTGACCTGTACAACTTGAATAGTGTATCGGATGATTTTGGGCAATTTTGAACTAATCGTATAGACGATCTACCTATCATTTTGGATGATCAAGTCAATGTCATTTGATCATCCAGGCTTTTCTCCTGGATGTCCCAAACTATCTTCTGGATGATATTCCTAATTTGAACTAATCATCCAGGATGATCGCAGAATCTTCTTGGATGATCTGAATAGAATTTGTCTTTTAATCGTCCAGAAGAACCATATCATCTAGTCCAAAAGGGTCTGATTTATACTGATCGTACAGGATGATCTTTGACGGCTAGTTGAAATTTAGGATAATTTTTGAGCCCTCCTATTTAAGATCTCTTTCGTTCAACTGTCGAGATCTTTTGCCACTTTCCTTACCTAAGAGAGCCTTGAGAGAGAGAGAGAGAGAGAGAGAGATGATCTTGTGAAGGGGAGTTTGTGAGGTGCTCACAAAGGTTGCTCCAAGCAAGGATCTGAGTCATCTTCTCAGGTCATCGTCCCTTATCCTTTTGGTGTCTCTATGGAAGGATTATCTGCAAGAAGATCAAGGTTCTCTGCCTGCTTCAGGAGGAAGCAAAAGGAGGTAAGTTTCTCTTCCTGCTTCAGGAGGAAGCAAAAGGAGTCTGGGTTCTCTGCCTGACCTGGTTGGTGAAAAGAAGTTTTATAAAGGCTTCTCCGCCTTACTATGGGAGAAGAAGGAGAGTTACTTTGTTTTAGTGCAATACCTCGAGGGGAGGCTCCGAGGAGTGGACGTTGGTCAAGTTGACCGAACCACTATAAAATTTGGTGAATTCTTTCTGATTATTTTCCATACTTTATTTTACTGCAATTAACTGCTTGGATGAAATCTATATTTGATCTATGCTATTGCATTTATTTTAAAACATTCAAAAAGATTTTCAAAATTATTTTTGATCATGAATTTTTAAACTACCAATTCACCCCCTCTTGGTTAACCTTGGGCTAGTTCATAAGGGCTTAACATCCCTAATGAAGTTTCAAGTGGTATCAGAGTGGGATTCATAAAATCAAGTTTTGAAAAAATTTTAAATTTGATCCATGGCTAACTTTGATAATATAAATACTACAGAAGGATATTCCATTACTAGACCACCCTTGTATGATAACATACCTTTTGATTTTTGGAAAACTCGCATGTCCACATTTTTACAATCTATAGATTATCGCATATGGACGCTTGTTAAAGATGGATACTCTACACCATTTAGAATTATTGATGGCGTTAAAATTGAACTCCCTTTTACTGAATGGACATTTGATGATCGTGACTTAGCACAACTAAATGTAAAATATTTGAACTATTTTTTCTGTGCTTTAAAATTTGAGGATTATATGCGTGTCTCTAGTTGCACGATTGGTAAAGAAATTTGGGATAGATTGTGTATCACTTATGAAGGCACATCTAAAGTTAAACTATCTAGGTTGAACATCCAACTTCATGACTACGAACTCTTTCAGATGAAACTTAGTGAGTCCATATCTAAAATGTATACCAGGTTCACTCAAATTATCACCTCCCTGCATGCCTTAGGAAGAGAGCTTACTAATTATGAGAAAGTTAATAAGATTTTGAGATGTTTGCCTTCTTCCTATGATGGCAAGATAACTTCGATCACTGAATCTAAGGATTTGAATGCTTATTCTATTGATAACTTACTTGGATCACTCATTGCTTATGAGCAAGGGGTGGACCAAAGGCAGCTTGATGCAAGTGAGAAAAATAAAGAGAAAATTGTGGCGTTGAAGGCCAACAAAACGAAGACTGATTCTTCTAGATCTAAAAGCGATGATGTTGCCTTAATCACTAGGCAATTCAAAAGCATTCTAAGGATGAAACATAAGAACTATCAGAAATGGAATAAAGGTAAGTCGAGAAAAACTTCTAAAGGTTCTTCTGATATAGTTTCTTTTGAATGCAGGAAGCCAGGACATATAAAAGCTGATTATCCTACACTTAAGGCTCACCCAAGAAAGGAGAAGGGTGAGGAGAAACCTAAGTTCAGGAAGGATAAGAAGCGAATTTAAAAGGCATTTTAGACAGATTCTACATCTGACTCTTCTGAGACTGAAGCTGAAGAGGAGACTACAAACTTGTGTTTGATGGCGGATGATCATCCTGGTCAGCCTGAACAAGAAGAGGTATGTGATCTAACCTATGATCAATTATTTGATATTTTTGAAAAAAATTATTCATCATAGGAAACATAAGAAAACTCAAGCTAGCCTGAAATTAGAATTCTTGAACCCGCAAAAAGAGCATGAAGTGTGCATATGGATCATTCTACACCTGATAGCAATCACATGTCATTACTTAATGAATTTAATGAGTTAAATAAAAAGCCTTCTGAATTGATTATTAAGCATGATTCATTGAAATCATCACATATTGATTTAAAAAGAGCTTTTAAAGAATTAGACACCATGGCATGTGATTTAGATAGTTGTGAGCAAACATTGAAATTTGAAATTACAAGTCTTAAAAAATAAAATGAATTTCTAAGTGTAAAAATTAGTACATTTGAGAATAACGAAATACCTCCTACATTTACACAATTTTATAAACCTCCATCACTTGAAGAATCTCTTTCAAAATCACCAAAGCATGTTTCATCTAAACCTAGGAAGATGCACTGTCACCCACATAGATTAGTTAACCCTTTTTCTGGCATTAGATGTTTCTTTTGTGGCATATTAGGATATATCTCCCATACCTGCACTGTTCATCATAGTATACGCTGGGTGTGGAGGCCCAAATTATATGATTCACAACATAGCATACATGCATTGCATTCTTCTTTCCATAAGAAGGAACCCAAACTTATTTGGGTTCCTAAATTTGACATTTGATGATTTTGCAGGGGTGCTCTCACACAAGTCCTTGTGAGAGCATGTGGTACCTGGACAGTGAATGCTCAAGATATATAACTGGAGATGCAAATCAATTCATTTCGCTGGAGGCCAGGGCTAGAGGCAAGGTCACCCTTGGAGACAACACCACCACGAAAATGGTGGGTGCATATATAATCAGAAACTCTAATAACCTTTTGATTGAAAATGTTTTGCTTGTAAATGAACTGAAACATAACCTGCTCAGCATCAGTTAACTCTGTGATAAAGGGTTCAACATTAGGTTCCTGGCAAACACTTGCATTATAAGCTTAAATAATAACACTATTTTACAGGGCAAGAGGATCAATAACCTCTATATGATTGATCTAAATAATATTGAATGTGCTACATTATTTTGCTTAAAAACTATTGCTAATGAGTCTTAGTTGTAGCACAGGAGATTATATCATGCCAGCATGAAAACCCTTAGAAGAGTCACCCAAAAGAACTTAGTTAAGGGTGTCCCCAAGCTTAAGTTCACTAAGGACCACCTGTATGATGCCTGTCAACTAGGGAAGCAAGTCTAATTCTCTTTCCACTCTATTGAAGACATCAGTACCTCTAGACCTTTAGAAGTTCTTCACATGGATCTCTATGGACCCATTAATATTGCTAGCTTAGGGGGAAAAGTCTATGGATTTATGATTGTCGATGATTACTTGAGGTTCACTTAGATTAGATTTTTGTCATATAAATCTGAGTCATTTGATGAATTTTAATCTTTCCACTTAGATTCAAAAGAAGCTAGGTTGTGAGATCTTGGCCATCCATAGTGATCATGGTGGGGAGTTTAAAAATGTGAAATTTAGAACCTTCTATGAGGAGCAAGGGATTAGCTATAACTTTTTAGCTCCTAGGACCCCTCAGTAGAATGGGGTAGCTGAACGGAAGAATAGGACCTTAGTGGAAGCTGTTAGAGCCATGCTTGCTGAGTATTCACTTCCAAAATACATTTGGACAGAAGCGGTGAACACAACCTATTATATATTAAATAGGGTGAATGTTAGATCCAATTTGAATAAGACACCCTATGAGATCATTAAGGGTAGAACTCCAAACCTGTCCCACCTCCATGTCTTTGGCTATAAGGTTTTTATTCTTAATAATGGGAAATCATCCTTAGGAAAATTTTACCCAAAATTTGATGAAGGAGTGTTCTTAGGATATTCAAGTGTGGGAAAATCCTTTAGGGTGTTTAATAAGAGAACATTGGTGGTGGAGGAGACTACTCATGTGGTGTTTAATGAGTCTGATCCTAAGGAGTCTAGAGTTGAGCAAGAAAAAGAGGTAGGAGAGATTACCCAAGGAGTTGAAAATACAAATCTGGAAGAAAGGGTAGAACCTCAAAACACTTTGCCCAGAGATTGGAAATATTCGTCAAGTCATCCTAAAGAACTCATCTTAGGAGACCCTTCTGAAGGTGTTAGAACTAGGCATGGACTTCGGAAGGAAGTAAACCATTCTCCCTTTATCTCAATGACTGAACCCACCAATATCAATCAAGCCCTTTCTGATGAATTTTGGATCTTAGCTACATATGAAGAACTTAACCAATTTATGAGGAATGATGTTTGGGAGTTGGTAAAAAGACCTAAGGATCAATGTGTAATGGGAACCAAATGGGTCTTTAAGAATAAAATGAATGATTCTAGTGTGGTGGTTAGAAATAAGGCAAGATTGGTGGCTAAGGGGTACAACCAAATAGAAGGGATTGATTTTGAGAAAACCTTTGCCCCTGTAGCTAGATTGGAAGCCATTAGGGTGCTACTAGCCTTTGCCTATTATAAGGGATTTAAACTTTTTAAATGGATGTCAAGAGTGCCTTTTTAAATGGGGTAATAAAGGAAGATATCTTTATAGAGCAACCCCCAGGTTTTGAGAGTTCTCAATATCCAAATCATATTTACAAATTAAAAAAGACCTTATATGGATTGAAACATGCACCTAGAGCTTGGTATGAAAGGCTTAGCACATTCCTACTAGAAAGAGAGTTTGTTAAGGGGAGTGTAGACACCACCCTTTTTCTGAGGAAAGTAGGAGAGAATTTACTCATTTTCCAGATCTATGTTAATGATATACTATTTGGATCTTCAGATCAAAAGTGATGTGATGATTTTTTTAAAATAATGAGTAAGGAGTTTGAGATGAGTGATAGGAGAATTGTCCTACTTTTAGGGTTTAGCATAAGGCAAATGGATGATGAAACCTTTCTGAATCAATCAAAGTACATTAAGGACATCTTGAAGAAGTATGAAATGGATAAAGCCAAGACAATAAACACTCCCATGAGCTCCACTATCTAGTTAGATAAGGATTCAAATGGAAAATCTGTTGATCAAAAGAAGTGTAGAGGTATAATTAGATCACTACTTTACTTGACTGCTAGCCGACCTGATATAATGTTTAGTGTTTGCCTCTATGCTAGTTTTTAAAGTTGATCCTAAAGAATCCCACCTGACTACAGTTAATAGAATTCTTAGATATCTCTTAGGGACCCTAAACTTAGGAATCTGGTATCCTAGTCACATCACTTCTTTTGAGATTATTGGAAATTCTAATTCTAATTTTGCAGGGTATAGGGTGGATAAAAAGAGCACCTCTAGAACTTGCCAACTCATAGGACAGACCTTAGTCTCCTGGTCCAGTAGAAAACAAAACTCTGTTGCATTTTTCACTACTGAAGCTGAGTATATTGCCTTAGGAAGTTGTGTGGCCCAAGTTCTTTAGTTGAAGAAACAAATCTTGGATTTAGGATTACATGTTGGCATAATTTCAGTTCTTTGTGATAACACTAGTGCCGTCTGCATATCTAAGAATCCTATCCAACATTCAAGAACCAAACACATTGACATAAGGCATCACTTTATTAGGAACAATATTACCAAAAGGGATATTGAGCTACACCATGTAGCAATTGAAAACCAACTGGCTGACATCTTTACTAAATCACTGGACTTTGACTCATTTAGCATTTTAAGGTCCAGATTGGGTGTGATTGACATAGATGCATAAATTTGATGATCACTGATTTATGAAGTTTCTATTTTTTAGTTTTTCTTTGTTTTTATTTGATTTGATTACTCTAATTTTTTTCTGGTTTTTATTCTTTGTAGATTTTCCTTTTGTCGTTGTTGTTTTTTTTATTTGATTATTTCTCTTTATACATTTTCCTTCTTCCTTTATTAATTTACAGTTTATTTCAGAATGAGATCTCTGCTCCCTGCTGCTGATAAACCGGATTTCTAACTGAGAGTTTTTGCCTTATTTTTATTTGAAAGCTTGTAAGCAGTGATTGACTCCTATGAAACAGTTAAAGGGAAGAAACATTGATGATTATTTCTCTTCCTCTAACTCTTTTAATGGTGTATTCTTCCTTTCGGATAAAAATCATTTTCAAAATTAAAAAGTTAGTTTTTGAAATAGAGATCTATTTATCTTCCTATAATAATCTATCTCATATGAATAGTATTTTCAAAGCATTGAATCATCATTATGATTTTCTTAATCAAGTGATTGCACTTATCATATAGCATATGATTTTATTCTATGAATTACTCCTCCTTACTTTAGAGAGTGAGCTTTTTTTCTCTCTTATGTCTGGAAGGTAATTTCATAGCTGAGATTATGAAGGAAAGCAATTTTGTAAAAGAAATAAAATGAGGCACAAAATGGGCCCAAAAATGAAAAGATGCATAATGATGCCAAAAAAAGGAAAGATACACAAAGTGTATAAAAAATCAAAAGATGCGTAAAGTGCGCCAAATAAATTTAAAAAAAGAGGCACAAAATGAGCCCATCAAGAAGTAAGCTTTCTCCCCTTTCAGATCTTTAAATATCTTAGAAAAATTCATGCGCCACTTAATACTTTTAAAAGCTTGAGATTGAAAATCATGATATTTGATTCCTTACTTTGTAATACTATTTTATCAGATATTTTTCTGGAATGAGGCTTGAAAGGATCTCTCTTCAAATGTAATTTCTTTTCATCTAAATTAGACTTTTGTTTGAAAGGAATTTTAACCTATAAGGTGTCTGAGATAGGAGTTACAAAAATTGATTTTCCAATCTTTATGGATTTCAACATTATTGATTTTCTTCTTATTGGCTTTTGAATTGAAAATTAAGAAAAAATTCTGATTTATTGGAGCAAATTGATTAAAAAAAATCTCTTCGTGCTTTTATTTGTTGTTGTTTTTCTCATGTTTATTTTTTTTCTTGCTTTAAGTTTGATTTTTTTATTTTTGTTGGGTTCCCTGATCATTCCTCTCCATCATTCAGTTTTTTCACTTTTTGTTCACATCGTCCTGGATGATCCTCACATCATCTTGGACGATCTGATCAAATCATCCCCGTCTCGATCCAACAATTGATCTGAACCAATTATTGGTGATCATCTTAGACAATACAACTCATTGTCCTAGACGATCCAGATAGCAGCAATGAGATGATTTAAATTCAACCCGTCTGATTCTGTTATTATATATCATCCTGGATGATCCACTGAATCATCCTGGACAATTCTTTTCATCAATGGTCGTCCAGCCTGACTCCTTCGGATGATTACCTTTGTCTAATCATCATGGATGATCCAACCACCTTTTTGACCAATCATCCTGGATGCCATTATTTCTCCTATCGTCTTGGACAATCCTGCGATTGTCCTGGATGATATGGCTGAGTTTTATTTAAACAGCCAAATTACACCATTATTTCACCACTCCTTCCTTCAATCCTTACTTAATCATCTCCTCATGGCTAGTGGCAAATGATCTAGGCATCAGGGTGCTAGTTTCTCCTGGGGTAATGTCGGTCCTTGCTTTCCTGATGCAGCCGATTAGGATGCCTTTCAGCACTATCTTGATGAGGGGATCACTCAATTCAAAATCATAAATCCACGTAATCTCATATATCTGGTACTTGATCTTTTTGCTCACACCTCTCTCACTTTTATTCTGACTCTTGCATTTACATTTAGCACTGAGCTTCTCTGCATTTTCTTTGAGAATCTTCGCATCGATTCTTCTTACTCCACTATCCTCTATTATGTTAATCACCGCCCTGTAGAACTAATCACCCAGGACTTTCATGACATTTTATAATTGTCCATTACTGACGATAAGCTCCATATTTTATCCTCTTACCCTAACTTTGACTAGAGTGTTGCCAATCACTTTCTTAGGAATACCAATGTCCCATACTATGATAATGCCTGCTCTTCCTTACTCAAGGATACTCAGACAATCCAGCATGTCCTTCACTCCTCTATCATTCCAAAGGCTGGGGACCACATCCTCATTACACCTTTGCTCTCCATAACTACCTTCTACATGATGTCCCACCATAATTTTAATGCTACTGATCTCCTTTTTTGCTACATCGAACACCTCACTAGCATTAGGGATCCGGGCCATAGGAGACACCCAAATCTAGCCTTAGGCCACCTCATTCCCTATGCTCTTGAAACTAAATACAATCTGGAATATCTAGTTCCTGCCAATGTCCAACCTTACTTCTACCCCAATAACTCCTTCCATATTCTTCACAGAACTAAACTTCATCCAGAGCCCAACATGAATATTGAGGGAGAAGAGGAAGAAGCTGCTCCTGAACCTGCTACACCTGCTCCTCTCAGTATAGAATCACTGATAGATCACCTGGTGTACAAGTTTGACTAGTGGGAGGCACGCTTTGACTCCTACGTGGTTGCCCAGGAGTAGCAGCATGCTGAGGATGTCAACCGATTCAATACCTACAAAGCCCAATAGTAGCAGCAGCATGATTAGGACATGGCCAAGTTTGGAGAACAGTTTAACACCCTCCACAGTCTGTTTCAGCCACCACCACCTTCTATTCCATCTGATCAGGATCCCTATTTTTACTAGTTTGATTACTTTTAATGTTTTTTCTTGTGTTAGCTTTGTACTATTTTTCTTTATGTTTCTGTGTGTTAATTTTCCCTTTTTAAGATGTCAAAAGGGGGAGTAGCCTGTGTTAGTTTGTGTTCTGGGTCATGTACTTGTTGAATTATCAATGCTCAATGTTTTATCAATGCTTTATTTTTATTTACTAAATTTGAAATTACTAACAACTGGTTGTTATCATTAAAAAGGGGGAGATTATTGCGAATCTGGATTCAAGGATTATAATTTTGATGATACCAAACATTTCTATTTTTATTTGAGTGTCTAACCTTTCAGGTTCACATGATCAATTGTAATTCAAGTCAACTCAAGATTGAGTCAGTCTGTATGTGTTTTAGGTTCAATGTAATTTTTCACCTTTCTTGAGTCAAGTGTAATGTAATGGATCCCCAAGCTAAGTAACCTTGCATACACACACTCAGGGGGAGAGTTTTAGTGAGTTAGAGTTTATGTTCATATTTTATTCAAATCATCCTGGATGAAATTCATATTGTCCTGGATGATCCATTGAAAATAGAACTCTAATTAGGGTGACCATGTTAAGTCATCTAATTAAGCAGATCATCCTGGATGATATACCTATCATATAGGACGATATGCTCAAATAAAAAATTCTCAGCTGCCAGACTAAGTTAGGCAAGTTTTTATTTTTAGATTTTTGATCTGATCGTCCTGGATGATTCATTATAATCATGCTTAAATTAGTCAGGAAATTAAGGAAAGTAATTAAGGTTTGATTGATTCAATTATATCATCCTGGATAATCGCAAGAATGTCTTGGACGATCAATTAGAAATCCTGACCGTTTAGTGCTTTTCACCTAGATGACTCGAACAGTGTGTCGGATGATATTCCCATTTTTGAACTAATCATATGGGATGATATCAATATCATCCTGGATGTTCTAGTTATTTTGAAATCGTCCAGCATGGTTGACCTGTACGACCCGAACAATGTGCTAGATGATTTTGGGCAATTTTGAACTAATCGTATAGGACAATCTACCTATCATACTGAATGATCAAGTCATTTTCCTTTGATCATCCAAGCTTTTCTCCTAGACATCTTGAATTATCCTCTGGACGATATTCCTGATTTGAACTAATTATCCAGGATAATGTAGAATCATCCCAGACAATCTTAACAAAATTTGTCTTCTAATCATCCAAAAGAACCAGATCATTTGGGCCAAAAGGGTCTGATTTATACGATCGTACAGGAGGATCGTCCTAGACAATCTTTGATGGCTAGTTGAAATTTAGGGCAATTTTTGAGCCCTCATATTTAAGATCTCTTTCATTCAACTATTAAGATCTTTTGCCACTTTCCTTACCAGAGAGAGCCTTGAGAGAGAAAGGGGGGAGAGTTTGGGAGAGAGAGAGGATATTGTGAGGGGGAGTTTGTGAGGTGCTCATAAAGGTTGCTCCAAGCAAGGATCTGAGTCGTCTTCTCCGGTCATCATCCCTTATCCTTTTGGTGTTTCTGTGGAAGGATCATCTGCAAGAAGATCAAGGTTCTCTTCCTGCTTCAGGAGGAAGCAAAAGGACGTAAGGTTCTCTGCCTGCTTTAAGAGGAACCAAAAGGAGTTCAGGTTCTCTGCCTCACCAAGTTAGTCAAAAGGAGTTTTGTAAAGGCTTCTCTGCCTTGCTGTGGGAGCAGAAGGAGAGACACTTTGTTTTAGTGCAATACCTGGAGGGGAGGCTTCGGGGAGTGGACGTAGGTCAGTTGACCGAACCACTATAAAATCTGGTGTATTCTTTCTGATTATTTTTGCACTCTATTTTACTACAATTAACTGGTTGGATGAAATCTGTGTTTGATCTGTGCTATTGCATTTATTTTAAAACATTCAAAAAGTTTTTTTAAATCATTTTTGCTCACGAATTTTTAAACTATCAATTCACCCCCCCTCATGGTTAGCCTCGGGATAGTTCTTAAGGGCTTAACATCCCTAAAAAACTTTCAAGTGATACCTAAAGATGAAAAGTATATTGCTATAAAGTTATTCTATTTGGATTGAAGAAAGCTAGAGAGACTGCCAATAAACAATGATAAGGATTTTTTATGAACGTATCCACCAACACGTAGAGTGTTATATTGACGATCTAGTTATTAAAAGTTTTAAAAGGGTATATAACTTATATGACCTAATAGTTGTTTTCGAATGAATTTGATAATATAATATAAAAATGAATCCTCGAAAGTATTCCTTTGGCATCACATCAGGGAAATTTCTCAATATTGTAGTTAGATATTATGGAATCAAATAGATCCTAATAAAATTACTGTAATCTTGGAAAATTTTCACTTAGATGTCTCACTCAATTGAGATCTTTCAAAGATTAGTTGGTAGATGTTAGAAGATTTATATCCAACCTATCTAAAAGATGTCAGCTTTATGCAAGAAAGACATTCATTTTTAATGGGATGATAATTATCAGAATGTTTTTGACAAGATAAAATTATAATTGATGAATCTTCCCATTTTAGCTTTCCTATCCTAGGGAAGCCCTTAATCTTGTATATAGAAATTTTAAGCAAATCTCTTGGTGCCTTATTAGCTCGAGTTAATAAGGAATGAAAAGTGAATGCACTTTATTACTAGGGTAGATGATTGCTTCCAATTGAAACCTAGGGCCTCTTTGGCCTTTGGTTTTGCTAGTTCCCTATTTGCTGGTATAGTGACACTTACTATCCCGACGGCCCCTTTTGTACCTAATCCGGGGGGGGGGGGGGGGGGGCGCTCCTCCTCTAGGATTCATTTCTTAGAAATAAGGCTTCTTCAATTTAAATTGTAGTAATAATACCTCTACCTCTCATTCATATAAAGATGTCATTTTTGGTTTTTCTTTTTTGAATTACCCTTATTTTTCATTTGTGTCTTCTAATTTTAACGACATCTTTGTGGTATTGATATTGGATGATGATGTTGTTAAGTTAGCATCTCCCTTTTAGTTTATGTTAGTTGGGAAGTTTTAAATTCATAGGCAAAATCTTGATTCGATACATTTGCCTTTCAAAATTTTGAAATTGTCTCAAGCTTATTCTATAGGTTTGTTAGATGCTCATTAGGTTGCGATTCAACTTTCAAATAATCATGAAAATAGTAGGGTATTTGCTCTTCATTCTTACTATATTAACAATTGCCAAATGCGGTTGTTAAATGGAAACCAATCTTTGATATTAAAGAGGGATCATTGATCTTTCCTATTTGGCTTGCTTTTTCAAACTTACGTTTATAATTTTTAACTCTCATATGCTCCATGCCTCGGTATCCATTTTTGGTAGGCCAGTGGAAATGGATCAAGATACTACTTCTAGATCGATGCCTTCTATAGCTAGTATTTTAGTTGAGATGGATGTCACTAAAAAGTGTTCGAAAGAAATTTAGCTTGGTTTTGAATCTTTATGGTATTTGTAGAAGATGGAATTTTAGAACATTCCTATTTTTTATAATCATTATAAAATTCATAGGCATTCTATTAATGAATGTTTTATTTTGCATGTTGATCATAAAAAGATACCTCCTCCTTCTAAAAATGATGCAAGGTTACAAACAATGGAGAAGGTTAGTCAGAGTGGTGCTATTAACTTTGGTCTTCTGGTTACCCTATCTACTGAGAATAAGAAATTGGGTGATGACATGGATGATAAACCTTCTTCCTGGGATATAGAATGATTTTACTGATCTATAAAAAACTTGATGACATAAATGAGGCTATGGCTAAACCAATTCAAATTCACAAGATTGTTTCTATTATGGCTGTTAATTCTAATATAGATAATCTTAATGTGTCGAATTCCTCCCCTCTGCTGCACTTCTACCTATCAATGCTAGTTATTTTAATAATGGCAAACCACAATCCCAAGCTTTATGTGGTATTAATCAAAAAGTTTCCAATATTTTTGAATCCACATTTAGCTATGGTAAGGACATCGTGTTAACTGAAAATGTCAAGGATTTTTCTTGCCCGATGTGTATTGATGCTATTGAGGAGGGGGAATTTGGGCCCTCATCTTTAGGTTTTTTATGAATGATGCTCCTAAAGATCATGTAGGTCAAATTATCACTTATGTGTCATCACCCAAATCTAAGGATGGTTTGGATAAATAGGATGATAGTTTTGCTAAGGTTGGAAAGAAGAAAAATAAAAATAATAGGACTATGGCCGCGTCTACCCCTAGGGTTACTAGAGCTTTTAATTCCTTGAATTGTGTGAATGGTTAAAGCTCTTATTTGGAATATTAGGGGTGTTGATGGCTCTATTTCTAGATCTAGGGTGAGGAGTTTGTGTAGGATTCATAAGATTTATGTTCTTGTGTTAATCAAACCATTGATTTCTTCTTCTAAGTATTTGCCCATTGGAAAGCTTCTTGGGTTTACTTTGGCCTTTTCTAATTTTTCTAATAAAAATTGGATTTATTGGAATTTGCTGGTTAAGTTGGATATTTTTACTAATTTTCCTCAGATTGCTTTTCATCAATTTTCTTATTGTGGGTCTTTTGTTTATGCTTCTTACTCTAGGTTGGGTAGGAAATGCCTTTAAAAGCAGTCATGTAACTTTTCCTCTATTGTTCATAATCCTTGGTTGGTTGGTGATGATTTAAACACAATCTCTAACTCGTCTGAAAGAATTAGGGGTAATACACTTAACTCTTATGTTATGGAAGATTTTAATAATATGATTTTGGATTATAATTTAAGTGATATTATTTTTTCTGGCAATGCTTTCACTTTGAATAGATCTACTATGTGGAAAAGACTAGACAAAATTCTTTTTAATAATCTTTGGATTGCTGATTATCTTATGACCCATATTGAGCATTTAAACAAAATAATGCATGATCACTCTCCTCTACTTTTGAGCATTAATGTTCAAAACTTTCTAGTATAACCTTCTTTTAGGTTTCAAAATATGTGGTTATTAGATGATTCTTTTCATAATATTGACAAAAGTAATTAGAATTCCACTTTATTTCTAGATGATAATATTGGTGGTATCTCTAGGATTTGGTTTAAGCTTAAAAGATTAAAACAAAAGTTGAAGTGGTGGAACAAATGTATTTTTAAAAATATTTTTTCCAACATTTTGTAGGCTGAAATGAAGGTTTCAATGTTGGATAACAATTACATAGTTGATTCTTCTTTGGAGAATCTTAATTTGTTGGATGATGCTAAGGTGGTGCTGTACAAACTCTAGGACATGGAAGAGGCCTAATAGGCTGCTTCTAAATTTCTATTGGAGGGTTATATAAACACTAAATTCTTTCATAATATTTCCAATCATAAGAAGTTGTTAAGCATATTCAAATAATTTCCCATCCTAATGGTACCACTTATGATTTGGCTTATCTTATTAGAGCATCTGGTGTGGAGTATTTTTAAAATGTCTTTAACAAGGATTTTATTACTGATATTAAGTATTAATCAATCTTTTATTCCTACTTTAGTGAGTGAGGATGATAATCTCCTCCTTACTCAAGTTCCTTTGAAGAATGAGATATGGGTTACCATTAAAAGTATGAATTCAGATCTGTAGCTAGCCCAGATGGCTTCACCATCAAATTCTTTCAAAAATTTGTTGGGGGTTTTGAAATGAACCTTTGAATTATATAAAAGCCTTAGGGCTTTATCACCACTAAACAATTCTTATATTTTCTTTGACATAAAATTAGCAAAATGCCACTTAATATACATAAATATACGTGCCAAATCATATAATGAAGTGATAGAGTAGTGTGTCAAACCCATGAGGAAGTAAGTATACTTGTAACAAACTACTACCATTTACTCTAATTACAATATGTATCCTACTAAAATAAAAATAATAATTATAGCGATTCTATCACTTAATAAAATTATAAAAATATTAGATATTAAATTTAATTAAATTGTTTTAGATTAATGAGTATAAATTTCATATCTTTCCTAATGAAACTCTTTATTATTGATGTGATTCTAAGAATATACATCCCTAGATCTTTATTGTGCTTATATAGGTGAAAAGGATATCTGTTGACCTCCTTTAGTTATAGTATCTCCTTAAGAGCCTATAATATTTTACATCCTATGACTAGGAATGCAAACATCCTATCTTAATATTCCTGTTGTTCTTGCATTCCTCAATTGAGGCTATATATCATACTATATTTTAACAACATATATGACCACTATATACATTAAATTAAGAATTGGATAACATTAAAAATATATTTTAACATTTATAGAACAAGATTATTCATTAATACTTACCATCCTTTTTATATCATCAAACCAAAATAAGAGAAGTATCCAGACATAGAATAAATAACAAGCAGGCTCATTTTCATTAAACTCATGAAAGAATAAAAATATAAGATTTTGATATCATAAGAAAGAATTGAAGTATCTCTTTTACACTCCTCCCTTAACTTATAGAGTTGCTTCAAGAAACAAATGCTAAATACTCCAAATAATTGTATCTTGTACTTCCCTAGCCTCCATTAGATTTTATTCTGAGAGGGAACTAGAAAAGTATTTTAAGAAATACTAAATTTTATACAAGTGACTGAACTCTCTTACAAATATAACATTATAACTATTTATACGACAACAAAAAAAGGCATCTAGCACTGCAATGCTTGAGAAAGTGGCACTGCGATGCCCTTGGAGTGAACTAATGTCTTAGCATTAAAACCTTTGCACTACCATGGAGATTGCTAATATGGATTGGTTACTTAGTGAACAACTACATCTTTTAATTGATAGAATGTGACCCTTGGAAGTTTCAACTACAAAGCCATGACACTATTGACATTCTAGCGTTATGGTGCCCGAGTGCAAAATTTGATGCTTAGGCATGAGAACTTATGTCACCGCACCATTTGAAAACATAGAATTTGGCACTACCAAGATGACTTCTTGATGCCATGGTGTTTGTAATGCTATGGTGTTGGCTATGGTAATGCTGTAGCTCTGGCGAAGAGAGAACTTGGTATTGTAATATCCAATTTGTGGTGCCTCGACAGTATTGAAGGTAGCACAGTGATATTATTTCAATGGATGCCACAGCACTATAAGCTCCTTAGAATTTTCTCTTAGTTTTAAGTTTTTTTCCATATAAACATAACTAAAATAATACATTTTCACATAAAATAAAATATATAAAATTCTATATAATTTATACTTATCAAATTCTTCCCAGCTTAAAGTCCTACTTATACTCAAGTAAATAAAGAAATATGTAATATAATTTATTAAATAATCAAAGAAAAAATTGATTATTTAAAATTACTAAAATATAAGATATTACATCATAATCTAGAAGTAGTAAAGATGAACAAAGTTATAATTCTAGTTTGAAAAAAATACTAACAATTATCCTAACCAGACACCCTTATTATTGCTTAAATTGAATTTATATATTATTAATATAATAATTGAATTTTGAATTCTAAATTGAATAATGTAGCTTTAAAGTAGTTAAAATTGAAATTTCATTAGTTCACCATCATTTGTACTAGTTCTCCTATCTTATGCTTTGTGAATTTATGTATAATATTTCAGTCAAATTTAAGCTTTTATTGAAAAATAGTTTTTGAATGTGCTCTTTTCTTTTTCTTTTCATTTTAGAACTCTTTTCATATTTCTTTCTTTTTCATTTTTGGTGGAGTACTTAGTTAATGATTTTGAATATCAGTTTTGCTTAAATTCTTCTTACATTCTTAATGAGACAAATATAAGGATTGAATAAGATTTATAATTTCAAATTTAGGTTACTATAATTTTTTATTTTAACCTACTTATATCTATTCTTTAAGTTTAATTATTCATCTTTAAATCAAAGGATTAATGCATAAATATATAGCTTATAAATTCAAGTTAAGTCAATAATTTAAAAGATCTAAGTTAGTTAGTTATTAATTTTTTCAATCTATGAATTATAAAGCAGTGTTCATTTGAACTATGATCTAGGGTTTTATTATTATCCTAACTTTACATAATTTTTAAATATCATTTTCATTATGGTTAAATAAATAATTAGAATGCAAAGATTTTAATGGAAGATAATGTAAAAATGTAAATAAAAGGAAAATTTAATCAAATGTAAATAAAAACACACATGAACATTAATAAATACACATATTTTCATATGAATGATAGAAATGTAGAAAATCTATGATATATATAAAACTAAAATAGAGGGAACATGATAACTAGTGCTTAAGGAACCACTCTAACCATCACAATGTAGGAGCTCTCATAGCCAATACTTAAATCATTACATCACTATAAACATGATAGTCCTTAACATTATTGAATTCTCCCTCCAAATAAAGACATGTAATAAAGCAAGAGTAGAGTTTACACACACACTTTTTCTCTAGAACAGACAGAAAATGAAAACTCCATGCATATTCAGGATATTTCTTTTTCCTTATACTTCTCATCCACAAGTTTTAATATGTGATCATTAAACTTGAAGACATGAAAAGTTTATTTACCTTGAATCCTTATGTCACCATTAGGATATACTCTATAAATAGTAAAATTATACCTTGAATTTCCCGTTTCTGCGCATTTTCCTCCTTCCCCGATGATGGCAGAAGGCTGCCGGCAAGCCATTGCCGGTGGCTCCTTCGACATCCAGCATTCTTCTCGTACCCTTCCTAGGGTTCCTGGCGGTTCTTCCCCGCTGGCATTTGGCGACTCCGTTAGATTAAAGATTGAACGTCCTTTATGAATTAACGAAGGTGGGCTTTTGAAGACCAAGAATTCTGTTGAAGAGGAAGGAAAAGGTAAGAATGTTGTTGCCATTGATGCAGAGATGCATCGGTTGAAACCTGCTATCTCTATAGAAGGTACAGGTGGGATT
The DNA here is from genome assembly GCA_019925795.1 of Dendrobium chrysotoxum. Classification (NCBI taxonomy): domain Eukaryota; kingdom Viridiplantae; phylum Streptophyta; class Magnoliopsida; order Asparagales; family Orchidaceae; genus Dendrobium; species Dendrobium chrysotoxum. Next base: position 28,816,385 of record CM034303.1, on the reverse strand, counting down.
CGGAATGATTCTGGCGCTGGAGTGAATTGGTTAAGCCCAGTCGAGGTTCTTGTGAGGCTGTTATTGAGGCAAAGACTGAGAATCCCTAATTAGTGTCCAACAGTCTTCCTTCTGTTGAAGTGTTGCCAGAGAAGAAGATTTTGGGAGAAGATTGCTCCGTTATAGATGGTATTCAGGGTGACAAGAATTCAAGAAAAGATTTGGAGAATGTTCGTTTTTGTGAGCAAGGGGTTCGGGGTGATTGCAGTACTTTGCATCAGTAGGAATTTCATGTTCAGAACAAACCTACCTCTTTGAATGCTTGGAGTAAGAAGGCTAACATCAAGGTGACTGACATTAACATTGGCGAAGGGTTTATAGAAAATGGGTCAGTGGTTAAACTTCATGTGCCGAGTGAACTAGACAATTTGAATAGACTACAAAAATCTCTTATTATCAAAGTTTTTGGTGATGACGCACCTTTCCCTATCATTAGTTTGGAACTAAGGAAGCAATGGTCGGCATTTGGCAAATTTCACTTGACCCTGCTTGGGATGGGATGGGTATTATGCGTTTTTGAGGACTCGGGAGCTGTGGATTTGGTGTTAACAAGCGGACCGTGGTATGTCAATGGTAACATTATCAGAATGGATAGGTGGTCTCCTTCCTTTTCCCCATCCTCGCTGAAGGGTCTTATGTACCTATCTAGATTCGAATGCCAAACCTCCCTTTGCAATGTTGGGATGAGATCAATGTGTGTAGGATTGCTTCTATGATTGGTACCCCTTATCTCATTGATGGAAACATGTTCCAATAGGGGAGGAGGGAGTTTGCTAGGGTGTGTGTGCGGGTTAAACTAGAAAATCAGCTACCCTTGGGAGTTTGGGTGGAAGGGAGTTTGGGAAAATTCTTCCAATGTATTGAATATGAGAGATTGCCTACTTTCTATTTCAGTTGTGGAAAGATAGGTCACCTTAAAGATCATTGCAGGGAAAATGGAGGTGGTGTGTCCCCAAGTCTAGGGACTCAAGGAGAATCAGGCTGGGGAAGATAGATGTGGAGGTTCCAGACAGGAGATCTCTGGGTGGAGCTGATCAACCATTGGAAGAATATGGCCCTTGGGTACACTTCAAGTATGGGAAAAGAAGATTACGTATGAGGAATTTTCAAACAATAGCTTCGAAGTCAGAGAATGGGAAGGAGGTGAAAAGAGTTGTAGTTCCTCCTATTGAGAAGGAGGTTATTCATGCTGTAGCTGCACTTCCAGATGATGAGCTACCTCAGATTGGGGTTGCTTCCTGTCCCATGCCTGCTGTTCGAGAAGCTGTGGAAGGCTTTGATGATGAAATACTGGAGCAGCAGCCAGAAGGTATCTTAGAAGGAGGTTTGGTATCTTCTTCAGGTGATAATACTTACAATAATAATAAATTTCAAGTTTTGAATAACATCATGGAGGAAGGGGAGATTAATGATTCAGTATACCTTCTTAATTCTAAGAGTATTATAGAAGGGAGTATAATTTCTGAAGTTGGGAAGGCTGGTTTGTCCTGAGGAATATGCTGGGATATATTGAAGATGGTTCTTCTAATGTTAAGAAAAAAGGGCTTAAGCAACTAAAAGGTTTGGGTCCTATAAATGTGACATCTAGAAATAGGAGATTGGATGGCAAAATTAAGGAGAAAGCTGGGGACTCTTCCCCTCCTATCCTGCAATGTCTTCTATTCTATTTTGAAACTATAGAGGAGCTAGGAAATGCAAGGCTTCTATATACTTAAAAGAAGTAGTGAAGGAGAATGGAGTGATTTTCGTGGGTTTGTTGGAAACCAAATTGAAGGAGTTTGGGGATAGAGATGCCATTTCTCTGTTAGGAAGTGGATGGGATTTCTTTCATGTCCCGTCGGTGGGTTTGTCTGGAGGCATCTTGGTGTTGTGGAAGAGTATTGCTTCATTCAAAATGTTGGAATCATTTTCTCAAGCAGTGATAGGGGAGTTGGAGGTTTCCAACAGAGGATGTTGGCGTATTGTTACTATCTATGGCAATAAGGATGTTTACAAGAGGAGATGTTTGTGGGAGAAGCTGGAAGCTTTCTCTGGTATTGATATTCCTTTAGTTTTGGGTGAGGACTTCAATTATCTTCTTTCTAGAGAGGACAAGAGATGTGGGAGGAGATTCATGTTTTCTCAGGGACCCAAGGAAATGAAAGCCTTCCTTACTAATAATGATCTACATGAGGTTGGTTGTATAGGGCCTAAGTTTACATGGTGCAACAATAAAACTGGAGCTGATCAGATTTTGGAGAGACTGGATAGATGATTTATGAATTCAGCTGCTATTAACTTGCCTCATCATTTGGTGGTAAGACATCTCCCTAGAGTGGCGTCGGACCACTATCCCATCTTGCTAGATCTGATGGAAATTGGTTCTAAGAATAAAAGATCGTTGAAGTTTGAGGATGTTTGGGCTTCATTTCTAGCATTGGTTGCATTGGTTAAGAATGCTTGGAAGATCAAAGTGGCTGCAAATTCGTCTCAAATCTTAAACCAAAAGCTGAAGAGAACCTTGAAAGCATTATTTTTCTAGAGTAAATCCAAGTTCAAGAGTTTTAATCAGCATAAGGAGGTGCTAATGAGGGAGATTTTGGATCTTCAAACATTGGAAGCTGATAGGGGAATGCTCTCGGTTGGTGAGATGTGGTCACTCAAAGTGAAGATAAATGAGCTGAACTCCCTCTTAGCTCGGCTCAACACTTGGTGGAAGCAACGTGAGAAGGTGAAATGAATGGTGGAAGGGGATTGCAACTCTCAATTTTTTCAAACTTTTGCAAGTGCTAGGAGAAACTCCAATTTTATTTTCAGCTTGAAGGATGAAACTGGATGCTTGGTGGAGGATCAATTCAAAATTCAGGAGGTTCTTGTTCAGTTTTTCAAGAGGAAATGGTGTGAGAGGAACTGCTATTTGGAAGGTTGGCCAGCTCCCTGGAGGTGTCTTGAAGATGCAGACAAAGAATTCTTGTGTAGGGAATTCTCCCTGAATGAAGCCGAGGAGGTGATCAAACAAACGGGTGGTTTTATTGCTCCTGGGAAGGACGGAATTACATACTCCTTCATTAAAAGCTATTGGACTATAATCAAAGAGGACTTATGGAAGGCACTTCATGATTTTTTCAACTTGTCTGGTATGTGTTACGAGTGGAAGGAGATGCTTGTTGTATTGATTCCCAAGGTGGATAATCCTCTTTCTCCTGCTAACTTTCGGCCTATCAGTTTATGTTGAAAGTTTGATAGGGATGTTAAGCCCTAGTGAACTAGTCCCGAGGCTAACCAAGAGGGGGGGGTGAATTGGTTATTTAAAAATTTCATGACAATAATGAAAAATCTTTGCGATACTTAGCAGCAGAAATAATTAAACAAGAACGAAAAGATCAATCTCAGATATTCACCCACACAGTTAATATCAAAAAGTAAAGTGCAGAACTGAATCAGAAAAGCAAACCAAATTTTATAGTGGTTCGGTCAACTTGACCTACGTCCACTCCCCAGAGCCTCCCCTCCGGGTATTGCACTAAACAAAAACTGTCTCTCCTTTTGCTCCCACAGCAAGGCGGAGAAGCCTGTACAAGACCTCCTTTTCACCACACGGTGGGGCAGAGAACGCCACCTCCTTTTTCTTCCTCCTGAAGCAGGCAGAGAACCTTCAAACTCCTTTTGCTTCCACCTCAAGCGGGCAGAGAACCCCGGATCTTCTTGCGAACGATCCTCCCACGATGAACACCAACTAGACAAAAGACGACGAGCGCAGAAGACGACTCTGATCCGTACTTGGAGCAACCTTAGTGAATCCCTCACTAACTCCCCCTCACAAGATCTTCTCTCTCTCTCCCAAACTCTCTCTCTAGGGTTTCTCTGAAAAGGAAGGTGGCAAAAGATTTTTCTTGTTTCAAGAAAAAATTCTTTTATAGGAGGGCTTAAAATTTGCCCTAAATCTCAACAGGTCGGCTAAGATCGTCCAGGACGATCGGTATATCATCCTGTACGATCAGTTCAATTTCAGCTGTTTCAGCCTGGACAATCTAGCTCTTCTGGACGATCAGTAGAAAAAATTATTCATATCGTCCCGTACGATCCTGCGATCGTCCGGGACGATTAGTGCAAATCGAGGAATATCGTCCAGAAGACAGTTCGGATCGTCCAGAGAAACTTGTGTTGGACGACCAAAAAATGACTTGATCGTCTAGGACGATATGGGTATCATCCTGTATGATTAGTTCAAAAAGTGCCCAAATCATCCTGAGCACAGTTCGGGACGTACAACTGAAATGCACTAGACGATCATGATCGTCCGGGACGATCCTGCGATCGTCCAGAATGATATGATCGTATCAATTAAATATTAATTACTTTTCTTAATTACCAGTCTAATTTAGGCATGATTGTACTGAATCATCCAGGATGACACACGTATCGTCCGGGACGATCAGACCAAATAACTTAAAATAAAAACTTGCCTAACTTGATCTGGCGGCTGAGAATTTCCGATTTGAGCATATCTTCCCGTACGATCCAAAGATCATCAAGGACGATCTACTTAATCAGACTCACTTAACTTAGTCACCCTAATTAGGATTTTTATTTTTGCTGGATCGTCCAGGATGATGTGAATATCGTCCAGGACAATCTGAACAAAAAATGAACAGAAACTCTAATTAACTCAAGCTCTCCCCCTGAGTGTGTGTGTGCAAGGTTACTTAGCTCGGGGATCAGTTACATTACAATTGACTCAATAAAAAGAAAAATCATACATTTGACACACTTGGACCCGATCTTGAGTTGGCTTGATTTGCTCGTAATCTTTTGTGCCTGAAAAGGGTTAGCCAAGCAAAACACACTAGAAACATGTTTGTCATCATCAAAACTAGATTTATAATAATCTCCCCCTTTTTGATGATGGCAAACATTTGTACAGTAGTTTGAAAATAAAAATAAATAAAAGATTGAAAAACAGATATATATTATTTTTCAAATTTGTATTTAACAATCAAACTAATACAGAAAACATAACAATCAAACTAATACAGAAAATATAACACATAACAAAAACTGAAACGACTACAACTGACTCCCCCTTTTGACATCACAAAAAGGAGGAGGGTAAAACAGAACACGGAAATACAAGTACAAAACATAAAAGAGAATAACTACAAAATAGAAAAAGATGGATGATGAAGATGACCGATCAGAATCCTAAAAATACAACCATGAAATCAAAATAATATAAAAATGAATAAAACTCACAGAAAAAACACACAAAAGCAAAGATTTTTTTTTGATCAAGCTACTCGAGTAAATCAGAATTTTTCCTTAATTTTTGATTCAAAAACCAATAAGAAGACGATTAATAGCGCTGAAATCCAGAAAAGGTTGGAAAAATCAACTTTCGTAACTCAGACTCCAGGCACCTTATCGATGGAAACCTCTTTCAAAACAAAAATCTGATTCAGAAGAAAAGACATTAGATTTGAAAAGAGATCCTTTCAAGCCTCGTTCCAGAAAAATATCTGATATAATAGTGTTACAAAGTAAAAAATCAGAAATCAGGATTTTCAAACACAAGCTTTTGAAAGTATTAAGCGGCACACGGATTTTTCTAAGACTTTTAACGATCTGAAAGAAAGGAAAGCTTGGTTGGGCTCACTTTGTGCCTCTTTTTCAATTTAGTTGGCGCTTTGCACATCTTTTCATTTTTGATACACTTTGTGTATCTTTTAGTTGGTAATTTTTCTTATCTTTTTAGCTTTGGGCTCATTTTATGCCTCTTTTTCAATTTATTTGGCGCACTGCACATCTTTTGTAAGCTTCCTCCTTTTTATAATCATCAAAGAGTCTCAACTGTGAAATTATCTTCCAGACATAGGAGATGACTCTCCACAGTAAGGAAGAATGATTCACAAAATAAAAGCCATACATCATATGATAAATGCAATCACTTGGTTTAGAAAATCAAACTAATGACTCAAGACTTTGAAAAACACTATTAATATGAGGTAGATTACTGTAGGAAGATAAAATAATCTCTATTTCAAAAACTAACATTTTAATTTTGAAGAGGATTTTTATCCAAAAGAGACTATACACCAGTAAAGGAGTTAGAGGAAGAGAAACAATCATCAATGTTTCTTCCCTTTAACAGATTCAATGGAATCAATCACTGCTTACCAGCTGCCAAATCAACACAAGGTAAAAACTCCCAGTCAAAAATTTAGATTATCAGAAATAGTGAGAGGTGATCAGATTTTGAAAAGCATAAAATAGTAAGTGCAAGATATGAACCAGTGAATAAAAATAGGTAAAAAATCACATCAAAGTAAATACCCAAATCAAACTAACAGTAAGGCTAAAACAGAAATCAGCAGAAGAAATAAAATCAACTGAAATCAAATAATCAAACCAAAAACTAACTAACAGAAAACAGAATACCAATCAGAACAATTAGAAATCAGCAGTCATCAGAATCAAGCATTTATATCAATCACTCCTAATCTGGTTCTCAAAATGCTGAATGAGTCAAAGGCCAATGGTTTAGTGAATATGTCAGCCTGCTGATTTTCAGTTGCTACATGATGTAGCTCAATGTCCCCTTTTATAACATGGTCCCTAATGAAGTGATGCCTTATATCGATGTGTTTGGTCCTAGAATGTTGGATTGGATTCTTAGAGATATAGATGGCACTAGTATTATCACACAGAATAGAAATTATGCCAACAGGTACCCCTAAATCTAAGACTTGTTGCTTCAACCAAAGAACTTAGGCCACACAACTCCCTAAGGCAATGTACTCAGCTTCAGCAGTGGAAAGTGTAACTGAGTTTTATTTTCTACTGGACTAGGAGACTAACGACTGTCCTATGAATTGATAAGTCCCAGAAGTGCTCTTTCTATCCACCCTACACCCTGCAAAGTCAGAATCAGAATATCCAATGATCTCAAAAGAGGTGCTGTACCCCATTTAAAAAGGCACTCTTGACATCCATTTGAAACAGCTTAAATCCCTTATAACAGGCAAAGGCTAGTAGCACTCTAATGGCTTCCAATCTAGCTACAGGGGCAAAAGTCTCCTCAAAATCAATCCCTTCTATTTGATTATACCCCTTAGCCACTAATCTTGTCTTATTTCTCACCACCACACTAGAATCATTCATCTTATTCTTAAAGACCCACTTGGTTCCCATAATACTTTGATTTTTGGGTCTTTCTACTAACTCCCAGACATCATTCCTTACAAATTGATTCAATTCTTCCTGCATAGCTAAAATCCAAAACTCATCCGATAAGGCTTGATTGATGTTGGTGGGTTCAGTCATTGAGATAAAGGCAGAATGGTTTACTTCCTTCCTAAATCAATGCCTAGTCCCAACACCTTCAGAAGGGTCTCCTAAGATCAGTTCTTTAGGATGACTCGAAGAATATCTCCAATCTCTAGGCAACGTAGTTTGAGGTTCTACCCTTTCCTCCAGATTTGTATTTCCAACCCCTTGGGTAACCTCAATAATCTCTTCATCTTCTACTTCAGATCTAGACTCCTTAGGATCAGATTCATCAAACACTACATGGGTTGTTTCTTCCACCACCAAAGTCCTCTTATTGAACACCCTAAAGGATTTCCCCACACTTGAATATCCTAAGAACACTCCTTCATCAGATTTGGGGTCAAATTTTCCTAAGGGTGACTTTCCGTTGTTCAGAATGAAGACCTTACAGCCAAAGACATGGAGGTGGGACAGATTTGGAGTTCTACCCTTAATGATCTAATAAGGTGTCTTGTTCAGTTTGACTCTCACATTCACCCTATTCAGCACATAACAGGCAGTGTTCACCGCTTCAGCCCAAAAGTATTTTGGAAGTGAATACTCGGTAAGCATGGCTCTAGTGGCTTCCACAAAGGTCATGTTCTTCCTTTCAGCTACCCCGTTTTGCTGAGGGGTCCTAGGAGCTGAAAAATTGTGACTAATTCCATGATCCTCACAAAAACTTTCAAATCTTTCATTTTCAAACTCCCCTCCATGATCATTATGGATGGTAATAATCTCATATCCTAACTTCTTCTGAATCCAAGTAGAAAAATATCTAAACTCATCAAATGACTCAGATTTATGTGATAAAAATTTAACCCAAGTGAACCTCGAATAATCATCTACAATCACAAACCCATAGACTCTCCCCCCTAAGCTGGCAGTGCTAATGGGTCCAAAGAGGTCCGTGTGAAGAACTTCTAAAGGTCTAGAGGTGCTAATGTCCTTAACAGAGTGAAAAGAGGACTGGACTTGCTTCCCCAACTGACAGGATCACACAGGTGATCCTTAGTGAACTTAAGCTTAGGCACACCTCTAACTAAGTCCTTTTGGGTGACTCTCCTAAGGGTTTTCATACTGGCATGACACAATCTCCTATGCCATAACCAAGACTCATCAGCAGCAGTTTTTAAGCAAATTGAATTATCAGATTTAATGCAACTTACATCCAGCTTGTAGACGTTGTTAATCCTTTGCCCCTGTAAAACAACTTCATCATTTAAGCTTAAAATGCAGCTAGTGGGCAGGAATTTGATGCTGTATCCCTTGTCACAAAGTTGACTGATGCTCAGCAAGTTGTGTTTCAGTCCATCTACAAGTAAAACATTATCAATCATAAAATTCTTTGAATCACCAATTATACCTATGCCTACCACCTTCCTGGTGGTGTTATCTCCAAGTGTAACCTTGCCTCTAGCTCTGGCCTCCAGCGAAATGAACTGATTTATATCTCCAGTCATGTGTCTAGAACATCCGCTATTCAGGTACCACATGCTCTCATGATGTCTTGTGTGAGAGCACACCTACAAAAATATCAAACGTCAGTCTTAGGAACCCAAACAGGTTTGGATTCCTTCTTATAAAAAGAAGAATGCAATGCATGTGTGCTGTACTGTGAAACAGGCAATTTGGGTTTCCACACCAAATGTGTACTATGGTGAATAGTGCAGGTGTGGGAAATGTGTCCTAACATGCCACATGAAAAACATCTAACACCGGGAAAAGGGTTAACTAATCTATGTGGGTGATAGTGCCTCTTCCTGGATGTATATGAAACATGCTTTGATGACGTGCAACAGATTTTTCAAAAGGTGGCGGTGCATAAAACTATTCAAAAGTAGGTGGTGTTTTGTTCTTTTTAAAAGCACTGATTTTCACTTTCAAAAACTTAATATGTTTATTTAAGATTGTAATTTCAAAAGTTCTTGCACTTTCATTGCTTTCTAAATCACATGCCATATCATTCACTTTCTTAAAAGCAACTTCTAATTCAACATGCGATGTTTTTAACAAATCATGCTCAATAGTTAAATCAGAATATTTTTTGTTCAAATCATCGAATTCATCAAGTAAAGACATGTAATTGGAATCAACAGTGGAATGATCTTTAACTAAAACATCATGCTCTTTTTGCAAAGTTAAATAATCTAATTTCAAACTAGCATGAGTTTTCTTAAGCTTCCTATACGATGTATGAATTTTTTCAAAAACTTCAAATAATTGATCGTAAGTAAACTCACATACCTCTTCCTGGTCCGACTGACCAGGGTGATCATCAGCCATCAGACACAAGTTTGTTTCCTCCTCTTCAGCTTCAGTCTCAAAAAAGTCGGATATAGAGTCTGCCCAGAATGCCTTCTGAATCCGCTTCTTGTCCTTTCTAAACTTTGGTTTCTCCTCACCCTTCTCCTTGCTTAGGTGAGCCTTGAGCGTAGGACAATCCGCCTTTATGTGTCCAGGCTTTCTGCATTCAAAACAAACAGATTCAGATGAACCTTTAAAGTTTCTACTGGTCTTACCTTTGTTCCACTTTTGAAAATTCTTATTCTTCTTCCTTAGAAAGTTCTTGAATTGCCTTGTGATTAAGGAAACATCATCGCTATCAGACCTGGAAGTGCTAGCATCTGAATCTTTGGCCTTTGGTGCCACTATCTTCTCTTTCTTGCATTCACCTACATCAAGTTACCTTTGGTTCACCCCTTGCTCGTAAGCAATGAGTGATCCAAGTAAGCTGTCAATAGAGTAAGTATTTAAATCTTTAGATTCAGTGATAGCAGTAATCTTAGCATCATAAGAAGCAGGCAAACATCTAAGAATTTTGTTCACTCTTTCGTAGTTAGTAAGTTCTCTACCTAAAGCATGCAAAGAGGTAACAATCTGAGTGAACCTTGTGTACATTTCTGAAATAGTCTCACTAGGTTTCATGCGAAAAAGTTCGTAATCACGTAACAAGATGTTTAACCTAGACTGTTTGACTTCAGTTGTACCTTCATATGTTATACATAATCTATCCCAGATTTCTTTTCCTGTACAAGTAGAAACACGCATATAGTCTTCAGATTTTAAAGCACAAAAGAAATAGTTCAAGCATTTTGTATTTAACTGTGCTAAATCATGATCATCAAACATCCAATCAGCAAAAGGTAATTCAGTTTTCACATTGTTAATCAATCTAAAAGGTGGTTTGTATCCATCCTTAACTAACATCCACATGCGATAGTCAATCGATTGAAGAAAAGTAGACATGCGTGTTTTCCAAAAATCAAAAGGAATATTATCAAACAACGGTGGTCTTGTAATAGAATAACCTTCAGTAGTATTACGATTGTTACAGTTAGCCATGGATCAAATTCAAAAGTTTTTAAACCTAAATTTTGAATTCCGCTCTAATACCACTTAAAAGTTTGATAGGGATGTTAAGCCCTAGTGAACTAGTCTCGAGGCTAACTAAGAGGGGGGGTGAATTGGTTATTTAAAAATTTCACGACAATAATGAAAAATATTTTCGATACTTAGCAGCAGAAATAATTAAACAAGAACGAAAAGATCAATCTCAGATATTTACCCACGCAGTTAATATCAAAAAGTAAAGTGCAGAACTGAATCAGAAAAGCAAATCAAATTTTATAGTGGTTCGATCAACTTGACCTACATCCACTCCCCGGAGCCTCCCCTCCGGGTATTGCACTAAACAAAAAGTGTCTCTCCTTTTGCTCCCACAGCAAGGCGGAGAAGCCTGTACAAGACCTCCTTTTCACCACACGGTGGGGCAGAGAACCCGACCTCCTTTTGCTTCCTCCTGAAGCAGGCAGAGAACCTTTGAACTCCTTTTGCTTCCACCTTAAGCGGGCAGAGAACCCCGGATCTTCTTGTGAATGATCCTCCCACGACGAACACCAACTAGACGAAAGACGACGAGCGGAGAAGATGACTCTGATATGTGCTTGGAGCAACCTTAGTGAATCCCTCACTAACTCCCCCTCACATGATCATCTCTCTCTCTCCCAAACTCTCTCTCTCTCTCTAGGGTTTCTCTGGAAAGGAAGGTGGTAAAAGATTTTTCTTGTTTCAAAAAAAAATTCTTTTATAGGAGGGCTTAAAATTTGCCCTAAATCTCAACTGGTCGGCCAAGATCGTCCAGGATGATCGGTATATCGTCCTGTACGATCAGTTCAAATTTAGCTGTTTCAGCCTGGACGATCTGGCTCTTCTGGACGATCAGTAGAAAAAATTGTTCATATCGTCCCGTACGATCCTGCGATCGTCCGAGATGATTAGTGCAAATCGAGGAATATCGTCCAGAAGACAGTTTGGGTCGTCCAGAGAAACTTGTGCTGGACGACCAAAAAATGACTTGATCGTCCAGGATGATACGGGTATCGTCCTGTACGATTAGTTCAAAAGTGCCCAAATCATCCTGAATACAGTTCGGGACGTATAGCTAAAATGCACTAGACAATCATGATCGTCCGGGATGATCCTGCGATCGTCCAGGATGATATGATTGTATCAATTAAATATTAATTACTTTCCTTAATTACTAGACAAATTTAGGCATGATTGTATTGAATCGTCCAGGACGACACACGTATCGTCTGGGACGATCAGACCAAATAACTTAAAATAAAAACTTACCTAACTTGATCTGGCGGCTGAGAATTTTTGATTTAAGCATATCATCCCGTACGATCCAAAGATTGTCCAGGACGATCTGCTTAATCAGACTCACTTTACTTGGTCGCCCTAATTAGGGTTTCTATTTTTGCTGGATCGTCCAGGACGATGTGAATATCATCCAAGACGATCTGAATAAAAAATGAACAGAAACTCTAATTCACTCAAGCTCTCCCCCTGAGTGTGTGTGTGCAAGGTTACTTAGCTCGGGGATCAGTTACATTACAATTGACTCAATAAAAAAAAATCATAAATTTGACACACTTGGACCTGATCTTGAGTTGGCTTGATTTGCTCGTGATCTTTTGTGAATGAAATGGGTTAGCCAAGTAAAACACACTGGAAATATGTTTGTCATCATCAAAACCAGATTTGCAACATATGTAACACAGTGTATAAAATAGCTACTAAGGTTTTGATGAATAGATTGACTTGCATTCTTCCTAATTTGATCTCTAAAGAGCAAGTAACATTTCTAAAGGGAAGGTCCCTCACTGATCATGTTCTCATAACACACGAGATGTTCCATAAATTTAGGTATTCTAAAGCTTCGAAGGGTTTAGTTTCTTTTAAAATTGACATGGAATAGGCTTACGACTCCATGTGCTGGCCTACTTTATGCAAAGCTTTAGAATATTTTGGTTTTCCTTCTTTATTTTCTAAGTTTATTTTGGATTGTGTTCAAAAGCTAGCTTTCTCTTTATTAGTTAATGATCATCCTACTGAATGGATCCATGCTCAAAGTGGTTTCCAGCAGGGGTGCCCTCTGTCACCCTACTTGTTTATTATTTGTTCTCAGCTCCTGTCTAATGCCTTCTTTAGTAGAGACTCTATTGGTGTCCAGATTATTCCATATGGGCCTAGGATTTCCCACTTTCTTTATGCAGATGATGTGTTGATTTTCTCTAAAGCCAAGGTGGATAAGGTGAATGAAATCAAAAGTATTCTGGATGATTTCTGTGGTTGGACTGGTCAGAAGATCAATGCTTATTAATCGGGCATCTTTTTTGGCAAGACAGTTCATAGAAGAAGGAGAAGAGATATTATTAAATTGATGGGCTTAAATAAACTCAAGGAGTTCAAGTATTTAGGCTTTAAAATGGCTTTGAGGAGGCTTACAAAACCAGATTTCCAGTTTTTAATTGATAAGGTTTTGAGGAAGCTGAACACTTGGGGAGGGAAGCTTATTTCTTTGGCCGGTAGGATTATGTTGGTAAAGACTGTGATTCTTTCTTACCTGACTTACCATTCTACTCTCTCTTTGGTTCCTAAGGGAATTCAAGATGAGATTGATAAGCTTTGTAGGGGCTTTATTTGGAATAAGGCTAATGGAGGGCCTGGACTACATTATGTCAATTGGAGCACTTTATGTAGGCCGTTTGTTAGTGGGGGCCGAGGTTTGCATTCCTGCTCTAGTAGAACAGGGCCTTTAAGAGCCAAATTAGCTTGGAGATATACTCAAGATGTGGATTCTTTATTACATAGTGTTCTTTTCACAAAATATGGCTCATTCTGGAACTAAGAAGGTAGAAGGAGATCACTGTCTGTGGCATGGAAATTATTAGCTAATGGATGGAATTATCTTAAACCCATTGTGAGATGGAAAATAACCAATGGGGATGCAATTCATTTTATGGAGGATATTTGGCTCCTTGACAAAAACATCAATAGGTGGCCAACGTTTATCAAGGTTCAAGACTATAGTGGATGGTTACTGAACAAGTTTATTACAAATGGGAGTTGGAATATTGCTGCTCTTAAGGAATGCTGTGGCAATGAACTGGTGAATTTGATTAGTAATGTCAACATAGAGCAGTCTTTAATAGAAGATCAGCTGGAATTAATCCATATGCATTCCAGAAAATCAATTGCTGCTTTAGCAAATGCTGCTCTGGATGAGGAGGCTGTAGAACCGGTGTACTAGGTTTGGGTGAGGAAAGCTAAACTGAATGCTCGGGTTGAGAATTTTTGGTGGAGGGTATTCAATAGGGCTATTCCTACTTTCCAATTCCTGAGCTATAGAAGACTGCTAGCTGAATATAAGTGTCCGAGAGGCTGTAATGAAGTGGAAGATGTGGAGCATGTGGTGTCTAATTGTAAGAAGATTAAAGAAGTGCTGGTCCAACTAAACAAATGGGGCTTTTTTTTCAGTGAAGTCCATTCTTTGGAGGAGAGGAGCAAATGGCTGGAATACCAAAATGGTTCTTTGGTGAAGATGTTTTGCAATGCTATTTACTTTACCTGGAAAGCAAGAAATGAATTGGTACATGGGAAAGGAGAGAAGAGCTCGCTGTTAATTGTTGTGGATTCCGTCTGCTATGCAGCAGCTTCTTTAGATTTCAATTGGTTGTGCTCGGGCCGGTTGGATGCTAATCAGCATTTGCTGTTGGAAAATCGTTGGCACCCTCCTCCACCCGATTAGATCAAGGTTAATGTGGAATCATCTTTATTAACTTCTTATAGAGCAGGAATAGGGGGGGTCTTCTGTGACCACAAAGGAAGATTTCTCTCAGCATTTGGTTGCTCTGGTATGCATTGGGACATTACACAATTGGAGTTATTTATTGTCCGGTTCATCAGTAATGTTATTAGAGATTGGATGTTTGAGTATAAAGGAATCATAATTGAAGTTGACAATGCTAACATCATAAAGTTCTTGAAGGAGACATGGAGGAAGGATGGAGAAGGCATGGAAGAATTTTCTTGTTTAAAGAATTTTCATTTTGTGATTTTCAATTATATAGATAGGAAGTGTAATAAGTTAGCGGATGGTTGTGCTAACTTGGCCATTCTTAGTTCCTTTTATTGGGAAGATTTGAATAAGGTTCCTCCTTCATTTGTAGAGATTTTGAAGGAGGAATCAGTAGGTTGAGCTTTGTAGACCTTTTTGGTCATTCTTTCCTTTTCTAGTATTACAATTTCTATTGCTTCTTCAAAAAAAAAAGGTGTTTGTTTCAATTGAATTTTTTTATAATTAGTTATGATTTTTAAAAGTTTAACACATTTTAGTAAATTAAATTTGACGAAATATTGACTTTTTGATTTGCATTGAATTCTAGAAGTCTTATATTTTTTAAAAGTACTAGACCCAGCTATTAGTTCAACTCCTTTGAGTTTGTGTCATTTGGAATTTTTTATAATTAGTTATGATTTTTATAAGTTCAACTCATTTTAAAGTTTTAATTAATTATTTAATTAATGGGATTTCTTATTTTTGTAACAAATCAACTCCAAACCTCTTAAAATCTTCCCCAATTGTCACTAATGACTCCTAGGGATGATTATAAATGTTTAAAATTATTTTATAATTTTTACTATTTTTAAATAATTTAATTTATATATTTATTAATTCTTCATAATTTTGAAATATGTTTTTTTTATTTTGATGGAATATGAATGGGCATTTAATTTTTATCTATTAAGCTTTTAATTGTGAGCAATATAATACTTAGAATGTATTTTTAATATTTAATTTTGATTTATTATAAATTATTAAAAATTTTAGGTTAATTATTTTATTTTATTTTTAGGGGAAACCCACGGTGGGGCCTGCACATTTATTAAAAAAAAACAAGTACACAGTTCTTAAAGGGATCTTAAGCTTACCACTACTCAGAAGAGCTACAAAAACCAAAACAAAAAAGAAACCTAAGAGCTCGAGTTCCCTACTAAGCAAAATAACAAAATAACCTAGGTACATTTTATGGTGCACAAGAGCGAGCACCCCAAAAAAATAGAAAGTGACAAAAAATAGCAATCAGCTCCAGCTTCCCCACCAAAAGATTAACACAATGATCACCTGCATTAAGCACATTCTGCAAAATAGAATAATACACAGAAAAACAATAGCAAAAATAATAGTAATATAAAAAGGATGTAAACAACAAAAATAATACCAATAACCTTTAGCCAGTAAGCAACCCGGACCAAAAGGATACCACCCCATAACCCACCAATTTAGATACAAATAAGAAGACATAAGAACCATATCACTATTCCACTTCCACATAAAGGAGAAATAGGCAACCATAACCATATCACCCAGCCAACCAGAAGAAACCTGACTGCTTAGCCTATCATTAAGATTAATCATAAAACTAAGGAAAACCAGGCACCAAAAAGACCTGACAATGCCAACAACCTAGCTAGAAAGGCCCAAAGAAAACCCACAAGGGTCAGTGCTAAGACCAAGTAAACAAGCCCAAACAAGCTGACAGGTCGCACCAAATAACACCAAGAAACAAGCCAACACACCCACAGCACATAACCCATTTATCAAGGATACCGACACCCAAAATGCCTAAAACCAACACCAAAGACATGGCAGCAGACATAAACCCCAATAAGATCATAACCAACCTTAGAAAAATCTAGCCATGTCAAAGCAACAGCAAAAGGACCCCATAAATCGAGCAGCAATCCCAGCCACTCGAGAAGCAAACTCCAATAATCGAGGCAACAGAAATAGAAAGACTAGCAAAAACACGACCAAATAACTAGAAAAAAACTAATGCCTACAACACTATTAAACATTAACATAAGGTAAACCAATCTTATTCAATCTTAAAAGATCTTTCAAATGAATAGGAAGATTAGAAACCACAAAATCAGCCATGGAGTCCAAACCACACCCCCACCTGGCAATCCTAAAAGGACAGGCATTGCCCTCCTTAAGATCAACAGAAAAGGAGCAATTCAAAAGGCTCAATAAGTTTTTAATGTCCCTCCTCATATAAAATAAAGCAGAAGAACAAACCGTGTCATTCACAGTGTCAAAAGACTGAAAGTAACAATTAGAACCAACCTCAACAAATAATTTTAGTGAGGTCAAAAGATAAATAAAGTCTTAGACCATGGAGAATTTCATAGGTAGTAGCAAAGTTAACATCACAATTAAGTAAGTGGCCAGCAAAACCCAAAATAAAATTACGATTAGAATCTCTGATGACACCACCACATCTCATAATAGAATTCCTGCTAAGACCATCGATATTCAGCTTAAAGGAGTTGAAAGGTGGCTTAGTCCAATAAATCAACCTAGGATCTTTAAGAATATTATCCACCTCCAACTTAATACCTAAATCAGCTGCAGCTGAGAAATAATTTTTGAAGTTCTTAATAAAGAGCAACATAGCAGAATAAAGAGCTAGATCTTTATCTTTAACATTTTGAATAATTCTGTGGTGGTTCATGACCACACCATTGAAACAAGAATTATGCATATCCAACCATAAATACCAAAGGATAAGGGAAGGAATGACATTTCTGATATGACCTTTGGACTTGACAAGCCAACAGTTAAGTAAAGTATTAATAGAAATATTTGCATTAAAATAATTAACATGGAAAATGTCATTAAAATAAGTCTAAGTTTTGATAGCTAAAGGACCAGATAAAAAAACATGATGCATATTATCCATATGATAACAACATTGGCACTTAGAAGGAAGGATAAAGCCTTTCTTAATCAAATTATCATCCGTAGGAATAAACTTGTGTAAAATTCTCCAGACAAAAATAGAAACCGTGGAAGGAATACTTTTATGCCAAATCATATAAAAAATTTTGGAAACTTGATGCTTAGATCTAAAGGAATGCCAAGAATCCTTTAATCTAAAGTTACCATTTTTTAGTCAAAGCACATAACTGAACATCATTAGAATGAGTGTTGAGAGGAATCTCAAACATTTGCTGAATAATAAAATCAGGAAGAACACTAGAAAGTTTCTCATAATCCCAATAGTTATCAGTAAAAAAATAATTCACCTTGACAGTATCATTGGAAGAGGTATTAATAATAGAATCAATTGATTGACCCCCCAACCAACGATCCTACTAAAAGAAAATATTACCCCTACCAAGGCCCCAGACTATAAAAGGCTCAACAACCCATTTAACTTTGCACAGCCGCTGCCATATTTTAGAGTTACATTTGCTAAAATAACACGTGGTGGGATGTTTACCCCTACAATATTTGGTAACCATAAAATTATCCCAAAGGCTCAAATTAGCCCGAAAGTTATACCATAACTTAAAAAGAAAAAGCATAGGCCAAATCCTTCATAGACTTACACCCCAAAGCCCCTTCATCCATAACACCACAACATTTATCCCAAGAAGACCAACGAATTTTAGAATATCTACTAGCCCCTTTCCAAAAAACTTATTGAAAATCCTATCGATCATATTACAAACCTCCTGGGTACAAAACAAAGTTTAGAAACTATAAATAGATAAAGAACAAAGAACACTTTTAATAAGAATTAACCGACTCCAAAGCTTAAAAAATTAGAATCCCAAGATAAAAGTTTGTTCTGCACTGCCGTAATTAATTCATAAAAAAGAAAGGTTTTTTTTTCGTTAAAAAGAGGCACTTCAAAGGTAGAAGACCATTACTAAAACTAGTTAAATTCTTAATAGCTTTAATACGATCAAAAGAGACTTTCTTAGCATAAATAAAGCAACACTTATGCTTATTCAGAGCAAGACCACTCACCATTTCAAATTGGTGAAAAAACCTTAGAAGTCTCTTAATCCTATTCATCAAAGCATTCATAAAAACCATAAAATCATCAGTAAAGCATAAGTGAGATATAGGAAAACCACCTAACTTTTTAAAGTAAAGGCTAGGATACTTCACAAAAAGATTGGCAAGTATTCTAGACAGGTACTCAACCGCAATAATAAAGAGGGCAGGAGAAATAGGATCACCCTGTCTCAACCCATGGGAAGCTTTAAAAAAACCATTGCTCTTATAGTTAACAATGATAGAAAAATAAGGACTTTCAATGCAATGTTAAAAAAGATTTATAAAATTAACACCAAAACCAAACAACTCCATAATATTGTAAAGGAAATTCCAATTAATATTATCATAAGCCTTAGCAATATCAAGTTTCAGAATCATATTACCACCTCTAGCCTTGACATCTAAATCTTGACAAAATTCTTGGGCTAAAAGGATATTATCTGCAATAGCAAGCCCTTTAACAAAACCCATTTGAAAAGGGGAGATAAGTTTAGGCAAAAATACCGGTAAACAATTCATCAAAATTTTAGAAAGTAGTTTATAAAAAAAGGTTCACAGACTAATAGGTCTAAAGTCATTCCAAGTACTAACAGAATTATTCTTAGGAATAAGCACAATAGAAGTAGAAGTAAAAAACTTAGGAATAGAATTACTAGCAAAAAAATCCATAACAACAGAGAAAATATCATTACCAATAATAGGCCAGGTTTTTTGAAAAAACTTCATCATGAAACCATCAGACCCAGCAACCAACTCAGCATTCATACCAAAAATAATCTATTTAACCTCCTAAAAAAAAGAGAATTAGAAAGGAAAACATTATCATCATGAGAAATAAGATTAGGTATGATAGAAGGGTTATCAATAATAGAAGGATTAAAGGCTTTATTAAGATGATTCTTAAAATGTTAAACATCTAAACTAGCAATTTCAACACCATCCTCAGTAACAGAGCCATCGGCACGATTAATTTTATGAATATAATTAATAGCACGTTTCTTCTTAACCAAAGTATGAAAATATTTGGTATTATTATCACCTTCAACCAAATGTTTAACAGCCACTTTTTGCTTTCAAAAAATTTCCTCCTGAGCTTGTAATTTATAAAGATAGTCTTTAGCCTCTCTCAATAAACAAAAATTAGCTTCAAAAGGCACCAATTGACACCGAGTCTCATAGGAATTCACATTTCTTCTTTCACAATTAAAATGTTGGAGAAAAGATTCTTAAAAACATTATGGTTCCACCAATTTAAAACTTGCTTAAGTCTTTTCAGCTTAAACCAAAATCTCTTCATGCTAGAAATAGAATCATTTGGATGCAAAGGGGCATGTCAATTATCCTTAACCAAGTCCATAAAAGAATCATGAAGCAACCACATGTTCTGAAATCTAAACTGAGAGAGAAAATCTATAATTCTAGTCTTAATTTTAATAAGAAGGGGGGAATGATCAGAGAGGGTTCTGCTGAGATGCTCAACAGAAGTAGACTCAAAATAATTAATCCAGCAACCATTAAAGAACACTTGATCTAACCTTTTCCATAAATGCCCATGATTCCAAGTAAATTTATTACCAGAGAAACCAATATCAATTAAGTTATAATCCATAATCATACTATTAAAATCCTCCATAGATTGATACATAGGGAGAGAACCCCCTATGCGCTCAGACGGGTTAGCTATAGTAATAAAATCCCCTCCAACAAGCAAGGGAAGGTTACAAATACTATGGAAGTGAATGATTTGATCCCATAAAATCTTTCTGTTATAACGAGAAGAAGCAGCATAAACAAAAGAGGCACAACATTGAAAAAATATTTAGGTTAATTATTTGTGTCAATCTGGGGTTCACTAATTAACAAACCAAAGGAACTCCTAATGCAATGAAATTTGGAACATAGGTTCATCTGAATAAGTGTTTCAAACCCACTAAATTTGGGCTCATCAAAGCCATCCTAAGTATCACAATCAATCACCAAATGTAAATGCAGCTATACCTTTGATAATTTAATTTAAGCAATACATTACTTAGATTTAGGTGAAATTAGTGGCATTTTAACCTTTACATAAACATAAAAATTCCATAGCAAAATCAAAGGAAAATAATGTGTAGATTAAGAGTTATAAATTTCTAAAGTTTTGGGTCAAATCATGACCTAGAACTTTAAAAATTCAATTCACTAAGATCCAATACACAATAAGGCCCAAGAAAATTAATATATGTAGCACACATACCCTAATTTATCCCGTCTAAATTTGAGTTCAATTGGACCAATGGTTAATGAGTAATTAAAAAAATTCTTTTTGTAATCAAACTTAAATTACTCACTAACCACTAATTCAAATCCTTTGAAATAAATTAAAAAATATAATTGTGCTCAAAACAGTTCCAAATAGCCTAAGAACATCAAATTTTGATGAAAATTGGATTTATAGTGAATTTTTGAAGTTATAGGTCCTGTTTTAATTAATTAATGCATAAAAATGAAAATAGCCACATTGACCAATCATTAGAAATGATTATACCACAGCACAATCATTACTAATGATTGGAAGGTATTGAGACATTATATTGACTAATCCATGTTAATGAAGCGCTGCCGCAATTCGATCGCCTATGGTTTCAAAATAATGGCCCAGATCGCGCTATATGGGAATTAGAGTAACAAAAATACATGCGCCATTTAAAAAAATTGAAGGAATGGCAAGAACTAAGCCATTGATTTTGAAATCAATAGATACATAGTTCATGTATTATTAAGGAAAAGGTCGTTTGATGAAGAAGTTGTTAAACTTAGCCAATATTCCACCAAATGACATGAATTTTAAACAGAGCTTTAGAATAAGCTAATGAAGGATGGGGAATGTTTTGGTTGTTTAAAAGGCACTTTTCAAAAAGTTATTTAGCCCTATATATTTTAAACTAGGTTTTGATGATTTCTTCAATCTAGTGGATGAAATTCTTTGATTTTTGACTCTATGGACTCCTAGAGATGTTAAATAGAACTTCCTGAAAGACTCCAAGCTTTAAAAAACTACTAGATTTGAAGTTGATTGGCTTGGATTAGTTTCTCTCTCCTCTCTCTTTGGCTTCAAATAGAGATATATGGAGCTATAGAAGGTAGAGAAAGCTTATGGGAGGCTTGGGAGCTTGCTAGGAGGCTCAGGAAAACAATTAATCAACTTTTTTCAAAAACTTTGGGGGTATTTATAAGAGAGTGAAATTTTCTTGAAGGATAATGATCTTGCCACCTAAGCAATGACTAGCTACCATTTCTATTTTAGACAAAATTAGATGGGCCAAGGGATGGTTTTGAATAGTTTGAACATATATAGTTGTTTATTCAGGGAGTTATACTTGAACCAATGATTGAAAAGAGGTTATTTTAAGGAACCTAGCAACATCAGCTATCCACATGGTCGGAGCTTAATATGGCATGTTAGATGAACATTCTAGAACATAATTCAAGTGGCTATAAAAACCAAATTGTGCTGGGTTGTTAATGGTCCAAGGATTTTGGTTTTTGGTGGGCTTACTTCAACCCAATTGGTTGACCTAGGTCAAACTATGGGTAGGGCTTGCTAGGTCATTTTTGTAGGGTCATGTGACACATGCTACAACCATTTGTGTAATTTAACCCTATAAGGGTTGGATTTTGGTTTAAGAAATCCCCTTTTGATGCACTTGGTTCAACTGATGTGGCTTAACCAGGTGTGCCCAAGGGCAAGAATTTTTTTAGGAGACTCTTGGTAACCCCATGGACTATCCCTAAGAATTTGGTTAATTAGTTTGGTTAAAATCATTAATTTAAATTTTTTAAGTGTTTATAAATATTCTAGTAAACCATGGTTGACTTACTCAATGAGGTTTAATAAAGGGTCAATATAGGGTCCAAATTATTCAAAATGTAATTTAGAATTTATTAGAATAGGTTTCATGCAATGGTAAGGTCATTTGGTATGAAATGCAAGTTTAATGTTTTAAGGATCCCTTGGTCAACTAGAGTTGAGTTGGTCAACCATGGTTGATAAGGGTGTTGACCTCATTTTTGTATGAGATCACTAGGAAAAATACATATCCTAGATCATCTTAGACTCTAGGATCAATCCAAATTCTAGATCAAACGCAGAAATTTAAACCAAAATCCAAGGCTAAAGGGTTCTGTCCTGAAACCTTTTCCAAGGATTTTTCAAATATTTCAAATCCCAAGGAAATGAAATCTAATTTAGAGTCTATAATTGAACATTTATAAGACATGTCTCTAGATTCTATCCTCAAAATTTGAGCTCATTCTGAGGTCCCTAACCTCAGAAACTGGATTGAAATTCAAAGGCTATAAAACCTTTAAATATTTGCGGCCTATGTCACTGGACCTGCTACCTAGTGAATTTTAATCTTGGAGCCCTCTCCAAACCCTTTGATCATATCCATACCATCAATCATGACTTGTTAAGCTTTAAATTATATTTTGATGAATTCAGTTTGACCCCTAGTTGACCAGGGGTCAAAATGACCAAAATGCCTCTCAAGGGGAATTTTGAGGTTTCTTGAAATTTCAATACAATCTTTTTAAACCAAGCATGGGAATCTTCTCCAATGCATTCTAAATATCATTAGAAATGCATTGGACCAAAACCCTAGCCCTTGGTCAACCTGGTTGACCAAGTCAACCTAGGTTGACCAAATAACCCTTTAAGGGTTAAATGAGCCAACTCAACATTTATGCCCAAATCAAATCATTTGAACCCTCAAATACATTCCAAAAGATATCCTAATCATGATCCAAATGTTTCCAAATTATATTTTGGATGAAATCCTAGTTAGTTTGGTTAAATCACCAAGTTAACTCAACAAAATTTAGTCAAACTTCCTTTTACACATATATTCACATTCAAATTCTTCTTCCATGGCCTTGAACATATTCAAGACTACTCCAACCAATTAACATGAAAATTTGACTGCCACCTCATCAGTCAAAGTCATGGTTGATTGGTCAAACTAGTCAACAAAATCAATAGGGATTAGAATGGTCAAACTTGGTCAAAATCCATCTTAAGATTAATTCTTTCTAATCCAAACCTATCCATGCATTTTATTGGCTAAAAAGGACACTTGGTAGCAACTCACAACTTTCATCTCTTGGTCATTAAGGCTAGGTAATCATGAGAAGCTAGGGATAATGACCTATTTAACTCCAAGCTTTGGATTTTTGCTCTCTCATCCAAAACCTTCAATCCCAGCACTCTCCAGCTCTTGTCAAGGAGAACTTAGCCCCTTTATCTATAAATAAAGCTCCCATAACCTTTAGAATGGTTGTTGCAAGCCTAAGGATCCAAATTTGAGATGAGAGAGAGAGAAGGAGAGAGAAATGATAATTGTGTAGCAGATCTCAAACCAGCCATCAAATGCTCTTGGACCCTTGACAAAAGCTGTAGAGGATTCAAATACCTTTCCAACAAGCCTAAGAACATCAAATTCTAACATCTGGATTATATGTTATTCAAAGTTTTCTCTCAAAGTTCAATTTGAAACTACGAAAAATTTACAACACTTGAAGCCTCCAAACATTAGGTGTTGGAAGATTAGGTTATCATAAACCTATGTTTCAAATTTTATCCAATTTGAATGAGTATTTTAAAAGTTATGACTATTTCAAATTTTTGTTCATTTTGAACTAAACAGCTCTGGATGAACCAGAGCCGTCCGATCATCCCTTCTGCGTGATTAGACGGCGCAGATGCTACCATGTCACCCCAGTCCAGATGGCGCGCTGTGCCCAAATTTTTAATTAAATTGATTTAAAAAATCAATTTAAATAGTCAGAACTTCTAAAATTCATAAAAAATCCATTTCTTCACCAAATTTTGTGCTCTGGGCTCGTTGGAAAGGTCTTGAGCTCTATTATTTATTAAAATTAAAATAAAAGTATTTTGACCACTGTATAATGAGTTATTTGTATTTATTTAAAATCCAAATTTTGTAATTTTCTCATAATCCAGTGATTAAATTGAGGCCAAATTTTGGTGAAATGTTTTTGAGTATCCTAGGCATATGTTGTATTTTTCCTAGGACCATATGCTTAAAAGATATATGTGGGATGAATTTTCAAAGTAGTGGGTCCATTTTGGACCCAAAACTTTGAAAATTCATAACTCTCCAAATTGGTAGAATTAGATTATATGTTTACTATGGGGTGTATGCATATGTCTTAGGGTTAGATGACCAAAATTTCAATTCCAATTGAACAATAGAGACACCTAGGAAAAATAATTAAGGAAATGGTCTAGATAATTTAGAAAAATTATAGGAAATTGTACACACACCCACTTGGGGTGAAACTTCAGAACTTTAAACTTAGTGACATTATATACCTTAGGTCTAAATTTCACTTAATTTGGAGGTCATTAGGTCAGAAAATTAGGTTACTCAAAATTCAGCCCCATTTTGAACTCAAAAACTTAAAAAAATTAAAATAAATAAAAATTTTAATCCAAAAATTATAAATAATATATTAAACTGACCACATTTTAATTCTCTATTTAATAAAAATAAAATTCCCATCACTGGACTTGTAATATTACTTTAACTTAAGTTTTAATGAAAATAAATAATTAATTCTATAAAATAATTAAAAAATACTAAAAATGCTAAATAATTTCTAAACACCTAAAAAACACTCCCATGGGTCATCCCTAAGCTTTGGGAGTGATTTCATATAGTTTAGGATGAGTTTAGATCAAAACAATCAAAACCTCCTTAATTAAATGATTTAAATAATTAAATAATTAACCAAACTTTGAAAAATCATAATTAATTTATATTAAATCCAAAAATTTTAAATAATATATCAAATTAATCAAAATACAATCCTTAATCAAATAAAATTGAAATCACTTTCAGTTGACTTCAATTTTAAAGATAATATAAATTTAAGTAAAAATTAATATTTAAATAATTAAATTAATTAAAAAATTAAAAAATTCCAGAAAATTTCCAAACACTTGAAAATCTCTCCTTAGGTCATTTCTGACCTTTGGAGGTGATTTCAAGCAGTTTGGGATTCATTTGGAACAAAATCATAAAAAGACTCCTAATTAAACTACTTAAATAATTCAAATAAATATATAAACTTTGAAAAATCATAACTAATTGTAGAAAATCCAAATTAGGCAAACATAAAGGCATTGTACTCCATGTAAGCCCTAATATTTATTAAAAATTTCAAAACTCCCGAAATTATTCAAAATCAAAAAGTCAACATTTGGGTCAACTCTAGTTCAAATTTTAACCAAAACTGTAAACCTTCATAACTAAATATAGAAAAATCCAAATTTAGCATACTTACAGTCTAACTAATCGTATTAAGGTTTAGTATTTTATAAAAATGCTAAATTTCTAGAAATGAAGCTTAATAAAAAAATCATTTTTTAACCCCTTTAATTAAATGAATTAAATAATTCAAATAATTTCATAAAATTAAATATTTAATTTTAAAATCCAGAAAACATTTAATAAATTTCAAACCTTAAAATCAGTAATCAACCATTCTTAATTAAAATTTAATAATTTTTAAACCTTAAACAAAATCAAATCACTTAAATATACCAAGAACTACTCGGTAACTCAGGCTTACGAGGCTATTAAATTAGCCCAGAAGGTGAAATAAACTTCACGGCCTCGGTGAGCAACAAAGGTAGTATCCACCAAATAATTCAAATCAATCTTAAAATCAACATTAAATTATTAAGACTTAAACTTTAATTAAAATCTCCCTTAAAGCCTTTCAACCAATCAGAACTTCAAACAATTTTAACTAACGATCCTACTTAGGACATATCAAACCCACACAACCTACATCACACACGTTAGACGGTTTGCTAGGGCACCACTTCTAGATTTAAGTTAGGCCGGTGTTTACTTTTCTGCTGTGTGATGGGTTTTTCGAGCTTTCACCGCATGATAGTTGTTAAGATTAAATAATTGCTGTGATTATTTACTTACTTATTGTACTCTATGATGTTATTGATTATGTATTAGACCTACCCTTAGGTTAGGGGAGATTAAATGCTGATACAATCTTGTGCGGGTGGCCATGCTCATACAAGGCATTTAAAATAAAAAAAAGGGGGCAAATTATAAATATTCAATTGCTACAGGTGCTTCAGAATGTTAAGTCCCTTTTTTAAATTAAAAGGGCATGGCCAAGTGTGACTGGTTTGAGCATTTTAATTTCAATATATAACTGCTTGAGATATGATTTCACATTATAAACTGCTTAGGATAACCCTGCAGGTGTTGAGTTTAGATTTTAATTTTTTTCAAATGTAATTCATATATATTGAGTTGTAATTTAAAGTGACATTTGAGAGGGGATACATAAGTATCCAACTTAGATTCCAAAGATTAGAGAACATCCCTTAGAGGAGAGTTCTCCTCCATTTGGAAGACTAAGTTAGGATACTTCAATTATCCAAAGGGAAAAAAAATACCTCTTTCAGGGGGAAGTTTCTTTTCATTTGGATATCCAAAACCAAAAATCCAAGGAGCCTTCAGCAGAATGAACAAGTGAAGAATGAGAAGACCCATTCTCAAAGTCACTTGAGTTTTAGGGATAGAATCCGGGCTGTTGTCAGTGGTACCCGGCCAATTTACTTTCTGCAGACCCTGGGTTATACAATTAAGTGACACTTATCACATGGACTTTTAATTTGAATTTTAATTTAATTGATTTAATTTAATGATTGATTTATGTTGATTGCGATTAAGATTTGCCTGCTTTTATTAGATTTTTTGGCAATCTTGCATGTCGTATTTGATTTAGCCTGGATCCGATCGAAGGCTCGTGAGGGTACGGTTAAACTAATTCTACTTTAATTAAAATTAAAAACTTTAGGCTCAGATAGAAACTCTAACACCTTTAAGAAGTAAGCCTGGACTCGCCGGGGATTTTTCATGCATTCATATTGACTTTTCTCTTCCGTGTTAGGCACCTCCACGCCTGTGAGTTTTGGCAGACCACCTCACCTATTAGGGAGCAGTTCTGTCCAACAGGATGTTGTACAATCTCTAGGATAAAACCTATTTTTAAGCCTGATTTTAAGACTGCTTCATTTTGATTTTAAGCATTTAATCGAGTCAACTAGCATGCATCGCATTAGATACAAATTAAAAATTGAGTCTAATCTTTAATTGCATTTCTAGTTTAAGCATTTCACCCAACATAAGTCAAGGGGCCAGTTAGAAATCTGCTCAAAATGTCAGCCCTTCTCTCCATAAACTAATCTTAAACAACATCCTTAACCACTCTACATCAAAGATCGGACTCATGGTTTTGAAGCGCCTAGGTGGTTTAGCTGGCTCCCCAGTTAGGCCGGGGTAAGTCTAGGTTTTGCATAACATTAGCTAGGTTTGGGCTTCTAATTTTCAGTACCCATATTTATGCATAGGTTCTGAGGCAGGCTTTGGCTATAAGTCCTCAACTTCTGGGAATTAAATCCCAATATTCTAATAAAATTAATCATTCAAATAAAAATATCTCTTTAATCAAATTTAAGCCCAACACTTAGGATAGGTTGGGGTGTTTCTGAAGCCATTCAGAATCTTAAAACACCTCCTACCCTTCCTCCTTAGACTCTAGAAATAAGTGTTCAATTTTGATCCAATACATATTAATATTCCAAACCTCATTTCCTTGATATCAAAACATTAAAATCTCAAAATAAACTTTATACCACTATTTTAATCGAGAGTATTCATAGGAAACTCTAATTTCTTATGATATAATTAACTATGAGGGCTTGCTCTTGTAGGAGATTTAGTAACTCAGAATAACAAAATTTTTCATAATCAATTTTTCAAAACCTTAATTAATTATCTTTGGGAAAATTTAAATCAATGATCATTATCATCATTTTCAAACAATCAATAATGATTGATATCTTCTTCCCTCAAGGAGATATATCAATTATTATTATAACTTTGACTGTGAAATTAATAATAATTTATCAATATTATCATAGTTAAATATCTAAGTGAACAATCATTTTGACCTTTCAGGGTTATATGTAGTGCTTGCTTGAATTTGACTATGATAATTAGGATGAAATTTTAATCATGTACATTGAACCTATTAGGGAATGGTATGCTCATCTCCTAAGATGATCTATCATTCATAATGATGCGTTCAGTTTCAAAATTAAATTCAAGAAATTAAATCGCCCAAAGATAATTAATCTTTTTAAAAGCAATAACTTTTTAACGAAACAAAAAAAATGGCGACTCCACTGGGGACAAATCTTTCTCTCCATCTTTAATAGCGGTATAAATTTTGTTGTATTGGTAGTTTTGACTACCTTTCCTTTTGTTGGTCCCTCTGCCCATTTCTGTCTTGGATGAGTGTGGCCAACATCAATTAAGACATGTGAAAAGAAAGGCGAGTGTGGGAAACCTCTGTCAAAATTAGGCTTTGATATTTTGCCTCCAAATTCATTGGTAGAGCGAAAGAGTTAAGCCAAGCTTTTCAAAATCTTTCTGTATATGTCGCAAACTCGCATGCTCAAATAAACCTCTACAAGCTAAGTTCACAATTTACAGAAATCCTTCAATCCTAAAATCAAAATTTTAATTCCCTAGTAGAACTTGATCTTTCTTAGATCCTAATCAATCACTATATCCTATCATTGCATATGAACTTATGGTTCAGTATGCATGATAAAATATAAACATCTTTTCGAATCCAATTTAAAATTTATACATGTTATTCCTAAGCATCTTTTCCAATATTTGTAAACCTTTAAGTTAAATACCAATTCAACATATTGCGTTTCAGAAATAACGGGAGGTGCTGTTGGATTTTCAAAATGTTCAATTCCCTTTCCAAAATTATTCAAATCTTTATTGTCATATGTTTTCCTACAACACTCTCTTGCAGTTTAACATAGCCAATGTAAATTCAGCCTTTTCTAAAATCAACTTCAAATTTTAAATTTTGCCAAATCTTGGCTTTGACATTTACCCCTAAATTAATCATTGGGGTAAAACAGTCGAGCTAAAACTTCTTGATTTCCTTTTCAATTTGTATTTCATCATCTTGAATGCAAATTGAATGTGCTCTTAAAATTTCAAACTTTTGTCAAAATATTCCAATCGAAATCCTGATGCCACTAATATATGTTTCCTACAACATTCCCTTGTAGTCAAACATATACAACTGAAATTCAAAATTTTCTACTAATCAAGTTCAATATCTATATTTTATCATTACATATCGAATTATGGTTCCTATAATTCGATATATATGATAAAATATAAACTTCTTGTCAAATTTTAAATCCAAAATTCTAATTTAAATCTTCTCGTTTCAAATCTCAGATAATTAAACTTTTTGAAATTGCGGGAAAGTTACTTTTCTCTATTGACCGAAACCTTTATATTGAAGAGCTGATTCACACTAGTACGATTCAGTTTGGAATGGGATTTAACTCCCTAAGGTTATCTGTCAATGGAAATACAATCATTGACCTCGCTGTTGAAAGCGATAAGGATGCTTTTGAGGTTGAGCTACAGTAGGGGCGAAGACTGATGTTCCCCCCATTCTTGAAATGGAGGCAACAGTCTCCCCCGTACCTACTGTACCCTCTACTCAGGAGGATAAGGAACTGAAACCTGTTGCTGATACTAAAGTCAACTCTTTGTTTGAAAAGGGATCTTCTAGTACTGGAGCACTCTTTGGCAGTAAGAGTGCCAAGAAGAATTATTTGAGAAGGGTGAGGAAAAAGATCACTAAGTCAAGGAAAATGTCCGAGCAGAAGGCTTTAACCAAAGTTACATCTGAGGCTGCTGAGGAGCTGCCAATCCCTACCTCTTCTCCACTCCTCAAAGGGAGTCGTTTCTATCCCCTCACAGCTGTTGCAGGGGAGGAGAGAGCCACTAGGATAGTTAACACTCTTCCATGCCTAGTGGATTACAGTGTAAAGAGGACTCTTAAAGAGAAGCAAACTCTGAAAACTAGGATGTCGAGAAATATCATCCATACTTGTGCTACCCAAGTTGGCCAAACTAAAGAACAATATATGAGACACTTGAAGGGAGTAATCTCACATAAACTTGAGAAAGAAGTTTTAAAGGAAGAAAAGACTAAAGCAAGAAACTTAACTTCTCAACCCATGAGGAGGAATAAAAAATTTGTTAAACAGCCTGTCGCTTCAGTGTTGGTAGACGGGTATCACTAGGTGCCACACCTCCTATCTATGAAGACGGAGGAGATAGTTTTAATAGGATGTGGTAGGGGTAGCATGTTCAGCCTACAGTTCTGCCAATTCCTCTAGCTCAACCCCCGATTGATATCAAACAAATGGTTGAGACACAGATAAGGGAGGCCTTAGCCCATTTACAAGGAACTGTGTCTATTTCAAAGGGTAGGCTCTACCCCAAAGAATATGACCAAGTTCTTTATCATAAGGGCTTTGTGCCACCTTCTTTTAAGATTTTTAGTGTCCTAGAAAACCCAAGACAGCATCTAGCCCACTTTCGAGCAAGCTATTGCAATGCAGGAGGGTCGGATACTCTACTATTTTGACAATTTGTTAGTAGTCTTTCTGGTATTGCATTCGAATGGTATGCAGATCTACCAAATGGTTCAGTGAAAACATTCACAGAGCTCGAGGGTCTATTTTTAAAAAGATTCTCAAGAGCTCAACAGAGAGTAACCGTTGGTGATCTCGTAGTTGAGAAACAAAAACCATGAGAGTCTTTGGTTGACTATATCTTGAGATGGTGAAATCTCTCGATGAAGTGTGAACCTCAACTACAAGAGCAACATGTTGTGGAAATTTTGATAAAGAATATCCATGGGCCTATTACTTTTCTGTTGAACGGGTTCACCATTAAAACTTTTGAAAAACTTCTCAATAAAGCTAATAATCTGCAGGAAGAGGCTTCCAAAATGCCATTCCTAAAGGATGCTTCGGAGGAGAAGAAAACCAATAAACCAGTGAAGTCATTTGAAAAGAGAACTGCTATGGTGTCTGCAGTTGATAAGGGGAAGAAACCTACTAGTCCTCAGTCCACTAGTCCTCCACCCCAGCAAATCCAAAAATCTCAACCATTCTAGGTAACTCCTCAGTCCACCAGGGATCCTTACCCGATTTCTTTGAAAGAGAGATTGGCTCGCCCTTATCCCTTCAAAAAAGAGTCGGTAAGGAAAATTTTCAAGAGCCTTTTAAAGAAACCAAATTTTTGATTGCTAGAGGCCAAGAAGCCGGAAGAGGAAATAAAAAGGATGACCCTAATTTTTGCCCCTATCACCACATGTTGGGCCATGCAATCGAAGACTATTTTGTCTTTAAAGATTGGCTTGAAAAGAATTTTCATCAAGGAAATATCATAATTCCAAAGGAATACCTGGTCGACCCAGATCAAGGATCTATCAAGACTATCTCAGGTAAAAACTCTAATCTTTCTCTCTCAATTGAAGATGGTTGGGATATAGCATTATCCCGGGCATTTAAAAAGTTGATTAACAAATCCTTTCATCTTTCTGAACAGTTATCGATGAGTGCCCGAGGCCCGATCTGGGATGTTGACCAAGAGGCTTCACAGGAGGATGTTGGGACAATTTTCTCTCCAATACTTATAGGAACTACTATAATTGATAAAAATAGAAAAAAGAGATACTTTTATATAGAGGAAAAGTGATAATGATAGATATGTACAAATGGCGGATGGTGGCTCAAAACCACTATCCCCTTTGATGTTATCTGACTTTTACTTTACCCCATCAAAGGCAAAGGGTCAAAAATCTATAAAAAAGAATGATCCTTCTGTGAATGTTTTAATGATTAATATTGAGAATGTAATGCAAAATGATACTTCTATTGATAATGATCAAAATTTAGTTGAGATCAATCAAGACATTCAAAAACTCTGCTCCTCAGATTTGACTCCTCAAGGGATGAATGAATTTATAACTTTATCAGATGGTGACACCCCCAAAATTAATTTTCAAGGGAGTTCCATCATGATAGACTTTTCAGATTCAGATTCCCATTCAGAAAATGATAATCCATCGCCTAAGGAGAGCATAGATCTCCCTATAGTTTATCCTTTAGAGGATATTATACAAATACTACGAGGTGGTAAGGTCTTAACCCCTAGGTTTCTTCCTCAAGAAAAAAGAAAGAAAGCTGTTTCTGATGATCCAATTCAAATCCCTACTCAACAATTAAATATTCCTCCAAATCTACCGAATCATACTCCTGATGTTCCAAAAGTTGATTATAATGTCTTAGTTCATCTTAGCAAGTTGCCTGCTAAGTTGAGCATCTACGATGCTCTCATCCTTTCTAAAGAGATGAGAGAATCCTTAATTAAAGCACTTTTCGACCCAAAGATCTTCTTAGCTCAAATAGCTTTAACTTCTAAAGAAGCTTTGTACTTTAAGAAAATCCCAGGAGTAACCTTTTCTGATGAGGATCTACTCTTAGGAACTGCCGATCATAATCGTCCACTTTACATCACCGTAAATGTGGGCAAATTCAAGTTATCTAGAGTTCTCGTTGATCCGAGTGCATCGATCAACGTGATGAACATAAAGACTCTCGCATACATTAGAGTTGATACTAGCAAGCTCTCAATTGATAAGTTAGTGCTTCATGGGCGAGAAGGCTTTAGGTTCAATTACCCTCCTTCTAGAGATAGAAGATTTAAAAATAGAGGCAAAATTTCATATAATTGATTTAGACACATCCTTCAATGCAATCTTAGGTAGGCCATGGATCTATGAGTATAGTATGGTTCCATCTACCCTACACAATTGCATCGAGTACCAACAAGATGGCATTGAGCATGAAATCAAGGGTGATCTGCAACCATTCTCTATTCATTAGATCGGGATCTATGAAGATGCTGCATATTATGCACCTAAAGGGTCCACCACCTATTCTAAGGTAGAGATCAATATTAAAGAGGAGAAAGCAAAAAATCAAACTTCAAAAGAAATTCAAAAAACTGAAAAAGTTAAGAATCAAAAAAAGAAATAATTCCAGTAGCGAAGACGACATTGAGCATGTGGTCTTTAGGCCTACAAATAGTTTACCTCAAAAAGGTAGGAGGATGGTCCAAAGAGCACGAGGTTGAGGCTGCCCTTCAGTTGAAAAAAGAAATCCCCCAATGTACATCGAACTAGAATAAAGTTTTGATGAAGAGTCAAGGAAAAGGGTTGCAAGAATTACTTTTGACTATCAAAAAATAAATCCTCCTCCAAAATTTAATCTCACCTTAGATCCGGATAGTGACTAGGAAGGTGATAATTCAAAAGTTCAATGTGATGAGCCTGAATTAACTCTTTATGAAAAGCTCAATAGGGCAGTTGAATCCTAAACCTTAACCCCACTATCTGTAGACAGCATCTCAGGGTTAGTGATTAAGGATGCCCCTAATCTAGATGGAGAAATAAGGGAAGTCCAAAAGTTTTTCCCTGGCTCCTCCTCTTAAAGGAATGAAGATGATATAACCCTTGATGAGATTGATTTTAATGAATTAATGGAATTACCTTTTGGTTATTTTCCTATTGGTGTTAAAGTTCATATCTCTAAAGGATTTGCTCCAAGTCAATGGACTAAAGGTCAAGCTAGATACCATAAAACATTTGGAATTCAAAAGTCAATAAAAATTAGACAAGTGGTATCGGCTTTGGTACTGTTAGTTCATTTGACGACGATGAATATTGCTTAATGATAACTAACCATCCTGAATTTGAGAATGTACCCTCTGTGGTACCATCCTAGTTACAAATCTTAATCCCAATCCTCTGTGTGGAGAAAGTTTCCTCCTCACAAGATCATTCACTAGCGATGGGGTACACCCTCTGTGGTACCATCCTAGTTACAAATCTTAATCTTGATCCTCTGTGTGGAGCAAGTTTCCTCCTCACAAGATCATTCACTAGCGATGGAGTACACCCTTTCTGGTACCATCCTACTTACAAATCATAATTTTGATCTCATGTTTAGAGAAAGTTTTTCTCTCCATAAGATCATCCACTAGTGATGGAGTACACCCTCTGTGGTACCATCCTAGTTACAAATCTTAATCCTGACCCTCTATGTGGAGCAAGTTTCCTCCCCATAAGATCATCCACTAGTGATGGAGTACACCCTTTGTGGTACCATCCTAGTTATAAATCATAATTTTAATCTCATGTGTAGAGAAAGTTTCCTCTCTACAAGATCATCTACTAGTGATGGAGCACGCCCTCTGTGGCACCATCCTAGACTTCAAATTTCAAGTGTGATCCTCTATGGGAAGTAATACTTCCTTTCCACTAGATCTTCCAATTTTCTTTTCCTTAAAGTTAGATGTGAGTCATCGTGCTTTCTTTCCTTAAGATTAAATGTCTTGGTGATGGAGCATGCCCTCTATGGCACCATCCTAACCTCAAATCCAAACTGGGTTCTCTGTAGTTCAGAGTTCTTCCTTTCTATACGATTATTCAATCTTATTTTCCTTAAGATTAGGTTCCTTCCTTCCTTAGGATTGAATCTACAAGTGGTAGAGTATGCCCTTCATGGCACTACCCTAGTAATAATTCAAACTTGATTCTTTAGGAATAGCTTTCTACTTTCCTTTAGAATTAAAATTCCAATCTTAACATTTTAATTCGGTCAATGCCAATATGTGCAATAGAACTTCATTCTATTCCACATGTTGGGGGTCTATTTATTGAACTCATTCTTGTATGAGGTCACTAGGACCAATATATATCCTAGATCAGTTTAAACTCTATGATCAATCTAAATTCTAGATCAAACCCAGAAATTTAAACCAAAATCCAAGGCTAAAGGGCTCTATCTGAAACCCTTTTCCAAGGATTTTTCAAATATTTCAAATCCCAAGGAAATGACATCTAATTCAGAGTCTATCAATTGAACATTGATAAGACATGTCTCTAGATTCTATCCTCCAAATTTGAGCTCATTCTAAGGTCCCTAACCTCAGAAATTGGATTGAAATTCAAAGGCTGTAAAACCTTTAAATATTTATGGCCTATGCCACTGGACCTGCTACCTAGTGGATTTTAATCTTGGAGCCCTCTCCATACCCTTTGATCATATCCATACCTTCAATCATGACTTGTTAAGCTTTAAATTACATTTTTATGAATTCAGTTTGACCCCTAGTTGACCAGGGGTCAAAATGACCAAAATGCCTCTTAAGGGGAATTTTGAGGTTTCTTTAAATTTCAATACAATCTTTTTAAACCAAGCATGGGAATCTTCTCCAATGAATTCTAAATATCATTAGAAATGCCTTGGACCCAAACCCTAGCCCTTGGTCAACCCGGTTGACCAAATAACCCTTTAAAGGTTAAATGAGCCAACTCAACATTTATGCCCAAATCAAATCATTTGAACCCTCAAATACATTCCAAAAGATATCCTAATCATGATCCAAATATTTCCAAATTTTATTTTGGATTAAATCCTAGTTAGTTTGGTCAAATCACCAAGACAACTCAACTAAATTTAGTCAAACTTCCTTTTACACATATATTCACATTCAAATTCTTCTTCCATGGCCTTAAACTTCTTCAAGACTACTCCAACCAATTAACATGAACATTTGACTGCCACCTCATCAGTCAAAGTCATGGTTGACTGGTCAAACTAGTCAACAAAGTCAATAAGGATTAAAATGGTCAAACTTAGTCAAAATCCATCTTAAGATTAATTCTTTCTAATCCAAACCTATCCATGCATTTTGTTGGCTGAAAGGGATACTTGGCAGCAACTCAAAGCTTTCATCTCTTGGTCATTAAGGCTAGGTAATCATGAGAAGTTAGGGATAATGGCCTATTTAACTCCAAGCTTTGGATTTTTTCTCTCTCATCCAAAACCTTCAATCCCAGCACTCTCCAGCTCTTGTCAAGGAGAACTTAGCCCCTCCATCTATAAATAAAGCTCCCACAGCCTTTAGAATGGTTATTGCAAGCCTAAGGATCCAAATTAGAGAAGAGAGACAGAGAGAAGGAGAGAGAAAAGATAATTGTGTAGTAGATCTCAAACCAGCCATCAAAAGCTCTTGGACCCTTGACAAAAGTTGTAGAGGATTTAAATACCTTTCCAATAAGCCCAAGAACATTAAATTCTGACATCCGGATTGTATGTTATTTTAACTTTTCTCTCAAGCTTCAATTTGAAACTACAGAAAATCTACAACACTTGAAGCCTCCAAACTTCAGGTGTTGGAAGATTAGGTCATCATAAACCTATGTTTCAAATTTCATCGAATTTGGATGATTATTTTGAAAGTTATGACTTTTTAAAGTTTTCGTTCATTTTGAACTAAACAGCTCTGGATGAGCCTGAGCCTTCCGATCATCCCTTCTGCGTGATCAAATGGTGCAGATGCTGCCACGTCACCCCATTCCAGAAGGCACGATGTGCCCAAATTTTTAATTAAATTGATTTAAAAAATTAATTTAAGTAGTCAGAACTTCTAAAATTCATAGAAAATTCATTTCTTCACCAAATTTTGTATTCTAGGGCTCGTTGGAAAGGTCTTGAGCTCTATTATGTCTTAAAATTAAAATAAAAGTATTTTGACCACCGTATAATGAGTTATTTGGGTTTGTTTGAAATCTAAATTTTTTAATTTTCTCATAATCCAGTGATCAAATTGAGGCCAAATTTTAGT
This sequence comes from Dendrobium chrysotoxum, assembly GCA_019925795.1. Lineage (NCBI taxonomy): Eukaryota > Viridiplantae > Streptophyta > Magnoliopsida > Asparagales > Orchidaceae > Dendrobium > Dendrobium chrysotoxum. The sequence goes on along the minus strand of CM034303.1, from coordinate 28,779,161 downwards.
GAAATGTTTTTGAGTATCTTAGGCATATGTTGTATTTTTCCTAGGACCAGATGTTCAAAGGATATCTCTGGGATGAATTTTCAAATTAGTGGGTCCATTTTGGACCCAAAACTTTGAAAATTCATAACTCTCCAAATTGGTAGAATTCAATTATCTATTTACTGTGGTGTGCATGCATATGTCTCAGGGTTAGATGACCAAAATTTCAATCCCAATTGAACAATAGAGACACCTAGGAAAAATAATTAAGGAAAAGGTCTAGATAATTAAGAAAAATTATAAGAAATTGTACACACACCCAATTGGGGTGAAACTTCAGAACTTTAAACTTAGTGACATTATATACCTTAGGTTCAAATTTCACTTAATTTGGAGGTCATTAGGTTAGAAAATTAGGTTACTCAAAATTCAGCCCCATTATGAACTCAAAAATTTCAAAAACTTATAATAAATCAAAATTTAATCCAAAAATTATAAATAATATATTAAACTGACCACATTTTAATTCTCTATTTAATAAAAATAAAATTCCCATCATTGAACTTGTAATATTACATTAATTTAAGTTTTAAAAAAAATAAACAGTTAATTATATAAAATAATTAGAAAATATTAAAAATGCTAAATAAACTCTAAACACTTAAAAAACACTCCCATGGGTCATCCCTAAACTTTGGGAGTGATTTCATATAGTTTAGGATGAGTTTAGATCAAAACAATCAAAACCTCATTAATTAAATGATTTAAATAATCAAATAATTAACCAAACTTTGAAAAATCATAATTAATTTATTTTAAATTTAAAAATTTCAAATAATATATCAAATTAACCAGAATACAATCCTTAATCAAAGAAAATTGAAATCACTTTAAGTTGACTTCAATTTTAAAGATAATTTAAATTTAAGTAAAAACTAATATTTAATTAATTAAATTAATTAAAAGAATTAAAAAATTCTAGAAAACTTCCAAACACTTGAAAATTTCCCCTTAGGTCATTTCTGATATTTGGAGGTGATTTCAAGGAGTTTGGGATTCATTTGGAACAAAATCATAAAAAGATTCCTAATTAAACTACTTTAATAATTCAAATAAATACATAAACTTTGAAAAATCATAACTAATTATAGAAAACTCCAAATTAGGCAAACTCAAAGGTATTGTACTCCATGTAAGCCCTAATATTTATTAAAAATTTCAAAACTCCAGAAATTATTCAGAATCAAAAAGTCAATATTTGGATCAACTCTAGTTAAAATTTTAATCAAAACTTTAAACCTTCATAACTAAATATAGAAAAATCCAAATTTAGCATACTTACAGTCTAACTGATCGTATTAAGATTTAATATTTTATAAAAATGCTAAATTTCTAAAAATCAAGCTTAATTAAAAAATCATTTTTTAACCCCTTTAATTAAATGAATTAAATAATTCAAATAATTCCATAAAATTAAATATTTAATTTTAAAATCCAAAAAATATTTAATAATTTTTAATCCTTAAAATCAGTAATCAACCATTCTTATTTAAAATTTAATAATTTTTAAACCTTAAATAAAATCAAATCACTTAAATATACCGGGAACTACTGGTAACCCAGGCCTACGAAGCTATTAAATTAGCCCCAAGGAAGGTGAAATAAACTTCGTGGCCTCGGTGAGCAACAAAGGTAGTATCCACCAAATAATTCAAATCAATCTTAAAATCAACATTAAATTATTAAGACTTAAACTTTAATTAAAATTTCCCTTAAAGCCTTTCAACCATTCAGAACTTCAAACAATTTTAACTAACGATCCTACTTAGGAAATATCAAACCCACACAACCTACATCACACACGTTAGATGGTTTACTAGGGCACCACTTCTAGATTTAGGCTAGGCCGGTGTTTACTTTTTTGTTGTGTGACGGGTTTTTGGAGCTTTCACTGCATGATAGTTGTTAAGATTAAATAATTGCTGTGATTGTTTACTTACTTATTGTACTATGTGATGTTATTGATTGTCCGTTAGACTTACCCTTAGGTTAGGGGCAATTAAATATTGATACAATCTTGTATAGGTGGCCATGCTCATACAGGAAATTTAAAATAAAAAAAGGGGGCAAATTATAAATATTCAATTGCTACAGGTGCTTCAGAATGCTATGTCCCCCTTTTAAATTAAAAGGGCGTGGCCAAGTGTGACTGGTTTGAGCATTTTAATTTCAATATATAACTTCTTGAGATATGATTTCAAATTATAAACTGCTTAGGATAACCCTGCAGGTGTTGAGTTTAGATTTTAATTTTTCTCAAATGTAATTTATATATATTGAGTTATAATTTAAAGTGACATTTGAGAGGGGATACATAAGTATCCAACTTAGATTCCAAAGAGGAGAGAACATCCCTTAGAGGAGAGTTCTCCTCCATTTGGAAGACTAAATTAGGATACTTCAAATATCCAAAGGGAAAAGAAAATACCTCTTTCAAGAGGAAGTTTCTTTTCATTTGGATATCCAAAACCAAAAATCTAAGGAGCCTTCAACAGAATGAAGAAGAGAAGAATGAGAAGACCCATTCTCAAAGTCACTTGAGTTTTAGGGATAGAATCCGGGCTGTTGTCAGTGGTACCCGGCCACTTTACTTTCTGCAGACTCTGGGTTATATAATTAAGTGGCACTTGCCACATGGACTTTTAATTTGAATTTTAATTTTATTTATTTAATTTTATGATTGATTGATGTTGATTGCGATTAGGATTTACCTGCTTTTATTAGTTTTTTTGGTAATCTTGCATGTCGTATTTGATTTAGCCTAGAATTCGATCGGAGGCTCATGAGGGTACGGTTGAACTATTTCTACTTTAATTAAAATTAAAAACTTAAGGCTCAGATAGAAACTCTAACACCTTTAAGAAGTAAGACCGGACTCGCCGGGGGTTTTTCATGCATTCTTATTAACTTTTTTCTTCCGTGTTAGGCACCTCCCTGCTTACGGATTTTGGCAAACCACCTGATCTATTAGGGTACAGTTCTGTCCAAAGGGATGTTGTGCAATCTCTAGGATAAAACCTATTTTTAAGCCTGATTTTAAAACTGCTTCATTTTGATTTTAAGCATTTAATCGAGTCAACTAGCATGCATCACATTAGATACAAATTAAAAATTGAGTCTAATCTTTAATTGCATTTCTAGTTTAAGCATTTCACCCAACATAAGTCAAGGGGCCAATTAGGAATCTGCTCTAGATATCAGCCCCGCTCTCCTTAAACTAATCTTAAACAATGTCCCTAACCACTCTACTTCAAAGATTGGACTCATGGTTTTGAAGCGCCTAGGTGGTTTAGCTGGCTCCCCAGTCGAGGTGGGGTAAGTCCAGGTTTTGCATAACATTAGCAAGGTTCGGGCTACTGATTTTCAATACCCAAATTTAGACTTAGGTTCTAAGGCAGGCTTAGGCTATAAGTCCTCAACTTCTGGGAATTGAATCCCAATATTCTAATAAAATTAATCATTCAAATAAAAATATCTCTTTAATCAAATTTAAGCCCAACATATAGGATAGGTTAGGGTGTTTCTGAAGTAATTCAGAATCTTAAAACACCTCCTACCCTTCCTCCTTAGACTCCAGAAATAAGTGTTCAAATTTGATCCAATACCTATTAATATTCCAAACCTCGTTTCTTTGATATCAAAACTTTAAAATCTCAAAATAAACTTTATACCACTATTTTAATCGAGAGTATTTATAGGAAACCCTAATTTCCTATGATGTAATTAACTATGAGGGCTTACGCTCGTATGAGATTTAGTAACCCAGAACAACAAATTTTTCAAAATCAATTTTTCAAAACCTTAATTAATTATCTTTCTGAAAATTTAAATCAATGATCATTATCGTCATTTTCAAACATTCAATAATGATTGATATCTTCTACCCTCAAGGAGATATATCAATTATTATTATAACTTTGATTATGAAATTAATAATAATTTATCCATATTATCATAGTTAAATACCTGAGTGAATAATCATTTTGACCCTTCGGGGTTATATATAGTTCTTGCTCGAATTTGACTACGATAATTAGGATGAAATTTTAATCCTGTACATTGAATCTATTAGGGAATGGAATGCTCATCTCCTAAGATGATCTATCATTCATAATGATGCGTTCAGTTTCAGAATTAAATTCAAGAAATTAAAACGCCCAAAGATAATTAAGCTTTTCAAAAGCAATAACTTTTTAACCAAACAAAGGGGTTGGGATTGGGTCCAATGTATTACAAATGATATTTTAAGTTTGCTAGATGTTATCCCAAGGGTTTAGTAAGGTCTCAATACATGAATTATAGTTTTAAAGGGCTAATGGGGTTTTTGTTCAACCTAGGTTGACTTTGTCAACCAAGATTGAACATGGCTAGGGGTTTTATTCACTGCAATCCAAATTATAATTGAAATATATTGGAGGAGGTTTCAGTATTTAGTTTAATTAATGCTGCAATCTGGGATCATGAGCTTATAATTTTGATGATAATAATCATTATTGATTGTACTTTAATTTCTCCTATCATTTTATATTGCATATATATTTGTGTGTACTAGTATTTCAGGTACATCATACACCATGCAAGAAGATTCAGGGCTTAAGTTTGGATAGAATAAGAACATGGTTGACAAGAGTATGTTATTTTAATTTATTTATTTTTAAATTTTTTAAGTCAAAGTCTTGTAAAAGGTGTACTCTATTTTGGTGATCGTGCACACACACATGGGAGTGAGAAAATAAGTTTTAAATGTATAAACTAATCGTACCGTTTGATCAATATCATATTGTATAAATAGTAATTTTTGAAATGATTTAAAATGGGTAATTTTTTAATTAATATTTTAAAATAAATTATATTATATGATCCAGATCATACTATACGATCCATTTAAAATAAAAAACCTAGCCGCCAATCAAAATTAAGTAAGTATATTAATTTTGATTTTTGAGTTAATCATACTATACAATACCATTCATGTAATATGATATTTGAAAACTTACTTAATTTAATCCCTATGATTAGTTAATCATATCGAGGTTTAATTAATATGGTCGATCGTACTATATGATGTGGATCATAGTGTGTGATAAGTAGAGATGAAAATGTTCATCCCAGCGATCATCCTAGATGAAACCTTGGTACTATGTCAATTGTATTAGATGATAGGCAAAGATGATTTTCAATTATCCTTGCAATCATACTGTATGATCATAAAATAATTAAAATAATCATATTATATGATCAATATATAGATTTTGAGTAGTTCATCCCAGGACTGTTCCATCATAATGGACGTTATATAGTTTTTTGAACTAATCATATTATATGATCATCGATCGTATTGTACGAATAGTTTTTGTTAAATTGAAATGTTAGGGTTTTTGGAGACCTTGTATTTAAAGCTTTTCTTAATTGTCCCTAAGAGAGACTTTGGCTATTGAAGGAATTTTATGGGAGAGCTGTGAGAGATATTGGATATTTCATAAGTAGAAGGTGAGTTTTGTGAGGGAGAAGTAACGTGAGGGTTTTCACATGGTCACTCTAAGCAAGCTTGCACCTTGATTCCATCACAGGGCTAAGTACATCTGCTAGGGATACTCTATGAAGAAAAGCTTCAAGGTCAAAGGTTAAGGCTCTCTACCTTCACCTGGAGGGTGAAAAAGGATTACAAGTTACTTTGCCTTCACCAAGAGGGTGAAAAATCTTTGAGGTTTAGTTCCTTCACCAAGAGGGTAAAAAGAGCTTCAATGGTTCTTTACCTCACCAGGAGGGTGAAAAGGATTTTGATTCTCCATCGCACGGGGTTGGTGGAAGTGATTCTTATAAGGGCTTCTCTTCCTTACTATAGAGATTAAAGGAGAGACACTAAGAGTTAGTGTAATGCCAAAGAGGAGGACTCCGGGGAGTGGATTTAGATAATTATTTAATTGAACCACTATAAAATTCTGGTGTGCTCATTCTACTTTACTTTTCATATTTTTATTTTTTTACATTTTATTTTCTTGCATATTTTTTAATGTTGCAAAATTGGGGAGTTATTTTCACGTTGCGTTTAGTTTTATCTCTTGTTGAAAACAAAATTGAAAAAATAAATAAATAAAAATATTTTGTTACTAATATTTATTAAGAGAATCGATTACAGTAATGTTATATTATTTTTTTTTAAGTTCTTCTGCTTGCACTCATTATTATTTATGGTAATTTTAAAGTGATAATTTTTTAATGAGCTAATTCACCCCCCTCTTCGTGTGCGTAGGGATAGTTAAATAAGGCTTAACACCATCCATTGAACTTTCAACTGAGTAATTTGAATTTTAAGAGAAATTAAATTTTTTGAAGGTTTCAAGGTTTAGGGTTTCGGGGTTTTTTTGGTCAACCATGGTCTACAGAGGGTTTAATGTTAGTTCAATGCATTATGATAATGATAATCATCATGCTTAATGGATTTGCGGACGCTTCCAAGGTAAAAAAAACTACAATATTCTATGTTCAGTGGCATAGGTTATAAATATTTAAAAGTTTTATAGTCTTGGAATATGCTTTGAGTTTATTGGGTTAAGGGACTTGGAATGCCTCTAAACTGATGTGGTTGACCCTAGAAACATTCCTAATAAATATAAAATTGATTGATAATGAATCCAAGTTCATTTGACTGGGCTTTAAGGTGATTGAAATTTGTCCACAAATAAGTTATAGACCAAGGCGTTTTGGGTTTGGTTTTGAAATTTTGACTTTAAGGTTTTAGGTTTACATTTAGTTTGGTAAATGGATTTGATGTAGATTTGAGTTGGTAAAATCTTTAATGGATTTTTGGATTCTACATGCTCATATCACTGACAATCAATGATGAAAGTCAATGCTTCAATAGGTGATAAGGTGAACGTTAACGGGGACTGTCAACTTAAGGATTTTTAGTTTAATTTTGTATGGATTGTGAAGTAGTTGTGGAAGCCTATAATTTAAGGGAGTTTTGCATTTAAAATGGTCATATAAGTGATAATCATTTGGTGATTGATTAGATGAACAAATGATAGTCAATGGTGAGTATCAGCAGATGATTTTTAAGTCAGTGATTTGACCATTATGCCACTGCATTATGATGAATTGGATTTACATTTTGGAGACTAGTTCAAAAATTTGTGTATGGAGATTGGGTATTTGATGAGGAAAATTTTCCTCACTCAAAAAATGGGGCAAACAAATAAACCCCCATAAGTGTGATGAACTTGAAAAGTAAATCACACGTATTGGCATTGACCGAAGTGATAAATTGAATCTAAAGAGATTTCATTGATCAGGGCCTAAAAGGAAATGAATCCTAAATAAGTAATTTGAGTTTGAAAAAGGACAGTGCCGCAAGGGGCTTGCTCCCTCACTAGTAGATTTAAATTTGATAAGACTTAAAAGTCTTCTTTCTAGTCTAACAGAAGAGATAACAATAAGAGGGGAGTTAAATCTATCTCGATAATCTAGAGGGCATCTTCTAAGAAAGGAAAAATCTATTAGTTAGGATAGTGATGGGGTGGGACTTATAAGTGTAGTCGATAAAAGCTTCGTAATAGACTATATAATGAATTCTTATTCTATCAATGCTGAGTAATGCTTAGGTTTTTCTTGATATATCAATAATGGAAGCCAATTTAAATATATGCAATTATATATGCCGAATCAAGTAATAAAGTGATGATGTAGAGACTCAAACCCATAAGGAAGTGTTATGCTTACTTATATTAAAACTACTACTGCTTACTCTAAATGCTTAAATTATCCTACTAAAATAAAAATGATATATTTGGAGTTTCTATTACTGGATAAAAATATTAGAATAGTTGATATAATATATAATAAAATATTTTGGATTGATGAATGACAATATCATATTTTTTCTAATGAGACTCTTAAATGTATATATGATTTAGAGTATGTGAACCCTTAGATCTCTGTCAGGCTTATAGGTGTAAAAAGTATATATGTTAACATCTTATAATTATAATATATCCTTTAGAACATGGAATATTCAAATATCCTATGTCTAGGCATGACAATATTCTATCTCAATAATCCTTATTCTTCTTGTATTCTCTATCAAGGCTATACATCACACTTGGTTTTAACTACACACATGGCCACTATATGTATTAATTAAAGAACAGGAGATAATCCATTAAATCTTTAAAGTATAAGAGTCTTCATTAGTACTTAATATGCTTTTTACATCATCAATCCAAAATAAGATATTTAGCCAAACATAGAATAAATTACAAGCAAACTCATTTTCATTGTATTCATAAAAGAATTGAAATATAAGAGAAATAATTGAATTTTATCTCCAAGTAGGATCAAAGTATTGCTTCTGCAATCCTTCTTCCATCACTTAAATAGTTGCTTCAACAAATAATAGGCAAAACACTCAAATAGAATGTATCATGTACTTCCCTAGTCTCCCTTAAATTTTGCTCTAAGATAATATTAGACAAACACATGAAAAGGTACTAAGTTTTATATAAGTTACTGAACTCTCTCATAAATAGAATAGAACATTTATTGATACGAAACCACAAAAAAGGTGAGTAGTGCTATGGTGCTTGAAAGTGTGGCCCTGCGGTGCTCAAAAGTGAACTAACACCTCAACACTGAAATGTTTGCTTTGCTACGACACTTGATGATGTGGAATAATTATCAAGTGAACATATGCAACTTTTCACTTCATAGACATGTCTCTTGAAAGTTATAACTAAAGCAATGTGATTCTATAGAAATTGGACCACGGTGTTGCATGAGTGGAAAAAATGACACTAAGGTGTTGAAATGTGTGGCGCCATGACATTCATTTTCCTGACTACTTAGTGCTACCAAGATTATTTTTTTAACATAGTGGTGCCTCAAACACCATAGTACTAACTGTGATGATGTTACAACGCTCATAGATAGAGAGTATGGTGTTGTAATGTCCAAAGATGATGCTTCAGCGATGTTGAATGGAGCATGGTGGCGGTGTTTTCTCTGGTGCTGCAGTATTGTATGTTCCTTTTGAGAAGTAGTGAGCTAAAGGTCCCTTTTAAGGACTTTTTAATTTTCTTTTAATCAATGCTAACATATCTCTCTGTGGTTTTTAACAAAAAAAGGAATCATATCCTAACATATCTCTACTAATGTTATTGCCTCACATGCTTTAGATGAACATATTGCTGTAATCAATTTGGAACATAACAATGCTCTAGCCTTATCTCAGATACCATATTGTTTCAATAAAAATATTAGTGAATTTCAATGTATAAGCACTAGTACTGGTGATTGCTCAGATCCTGCACCTAATGTCTCTAATTTTTTTGTTCAAGAAAATTTGGAAGAAGGTGAGCTTGTTCAGGAGTATGATTCTGATAATGGCTCCAAAGATGGTTTGAAATCAAATCTTAATGTCCATGGTTTTAGTAACTCTGGTAAAATGAATGTTATTGAAAATAATGCTTATGATGATAATATGGTGGATAGGATACATGGTCCTAGTACCTTTAGTAAAATGAATGCTATTGGAAATAATGATTATGATGATAGTATGGAGGATAAGATTCATGGTTTCACCAATGTTAAAGGTAAGAAGGTTAAAAAATAGAAAAATCTTATAGTGTAATCTCCGAGGAGTACTAGATCTAAAACTACTATTAATTCTTCCTATTGGGTTTAAGTCCCTCATTTGGAATGTTAGGGGTATTGGTTACCCCTCTTCTAGAATTAGAGTTAAAAATATTTATAAAATCCATAATATTTCTATTTAGTCTTTCTTGAACCTTTAATCTCTACTATTAAGTTGCTTTCCACTAGTCATTATTTCGGGTCTTAAGCATGTGATGGCCAATATTTCTAATAAGATTTCGGTTTTCTGGAAGGACCCTATAATTATTGATGTTATTGGAAACTTTAACCAAGTCATTCATTATCATATTAAGTTTTATCAAGTTAATTATTTTGCTTATTTTTGTATGCTTCCTCTTCTAGATTTTCCAGAAAGTCTCTTTGGGAACAGCTTTTTAATTTTCACACCATAGCTTCCTTACCTTGGATGGTTGGTGGGGATTTTAAAACCATAACTGGTTCTCCGAGAGACTTGGTGGTGCCCTCCCTATTTATCAATCTATGAAGGATTTTAACAATATAATTTTTGTTTGTAAATTAGTGAACATTGGATTTTCTTGTAATACCTTCACTTGGAATCATGGCAATTTATGGCAATATTTGGATAGTGTTCTTTTTAACAATCTTTAGATGAATAATTACACTGGCACCCATGTGGAGCACCTTAGTAGAACTCTTCCTGATCACTCCCCCTTTCTGATTGGTATCAAATTGGTTCAGTCTTTTAGTTATTTTAACTTCAGATTTCAAAATATGTGGCTCTTAGATAGCTCTTTTTAACTATGGTTCATGAAAATTGTCATGCTCCTTTGCATCCTGATAATTCTATTCAAGGCATTAATAGACTTTAGATGAAACTTAAAAGATTGAAGTTCAAAATCAATTGGTGGAATAAGAATTTTTTTTAAAATGTTTTCACTAATATTTTGGTTGTTGAAGATATGGTGACTTTAAGGGACATGAACTGTCAAAATACTCCTACTGATCACAACTTTAAACTCCTCAATGACGCAAAATTTCTCTTCACCAATTTCAGGCTCAAGAGGAGGTTTACTAGAAAGAAAAAGCTACTTCTAAACATCTTACTGAGGTTGATAATAATAATAAGTATTTCTATGCTTTAGTCAATATGAAAAGAGCTAAGAATTATATTCATAAGATTCCTTTTTATGATGGGTCTTCTTTAGAGGATGCTGAGGATATTACAAATTTTACTGTGGAGAATTTTAAAATTTTGCTTAACAAACATTTTAATTGAACATTTGAGGAGGTTCTGAGACCTCAAAGAATTAGCCTAAGGCTAACCATAGGGGTGAATTAGTTATTTAAAAATTTCTTTAAATGAAAAAAAACCTTTTTATGATGTTTTTAATTTCTTAAAAATAAAAATTTTTATCCCTTGATGTAGAAGCAAATTAATTTCATAAATACAAAAAGATCATAGTTTTCAACCACATAATTAATCCTAGAAAAATAAAGTGTAGAAAATAATAAGAACAAACACACCATAATTTATAGTGGTTTGGTCTAACCTAACCTACATCCACTCCACGGAAACCTCCTGTCTAGGTATTGCACTAAAAGTAGTGTCTCTCCTTTTGCCCCTACAGGAAGGCAGAGAAGCCCTTATAAAATCTCTTCCACCAACTCGATGTGGCAGAGGACCATACTCTTTTTTTCACCCTCCTGGTGAAGAAAGAGAATCTGGAATCCTTTTTCTCCCTCCTAGAGATGTCATAGAACTAAGAATCCTTTTTCTCCCTCCTTGAGATGTCATAGAACTAAGAATCCTTTTTCTCCCTCCTAAAGATGGCAGAGAACCAAGACCTAGTGCTGTAGAAAGTCTCCCCAGAGCCACCAAAGGATCAAGGCTGAAGCTTGGGGAAGACAGGGAAGAACCTTGCTTGGAGTAACCTTGTGAATCCCTCACAACTCTCCCTCAAAAGCAACTCTCCCTCTCTTATCTGCCAAAGCTATCCTTAACTCCCTCTCTATACTCTCTCTCAAGACACTTAGTAGCAAAAGTCTCTTAAAATAAGACCAAGTGTTTAAATAAAAAGCCTCTAAAAAAGCCCTAACTTTTAATTTGTCGACTCTGATCGTCTAGTACAATCTAAGATTGTCCAATATAATTAGTTCAAAGTAATCCTATTAGTACTATACAAGGAGATTGACTTCATATAATCAGTTCAAAGAGATGAACTGATCATCTAGTATGATTTGAGAGCATCGTCTAGTATGATTAGTATAGAATAGCCTTTTTAGACAGTATGAAATGTATTTCCCTGTACGATTAGTTTAAGAGTTTGTACTGATCATCCAGAATGATGGGTGATGATTAATTATCATCCCATATAGAGCTCAGTTCATACTGTACAAAATTTGGGATTCGTACTGTATTATTAGTTGAAAAATAATGGCATTTCAACTTGACTAATGGGCGACGATAAATTATCATCTCATGCATCGATCAGGTTGTATAGTACGATTGTCACTAATCATCCTGTACAATTTAATTGAACAAATTAACCATAATTTTTCCACTAATCACAGGATCAATATAGGCATGATTATTATTTATTGTACAGTATGATGCCTATCGTACGGTACGATTAAACACATATTTTGAATTTTAAAGTATTACCTAAATTATGGTTGGCGACTATTTTGTTGATTATAATTGATCATCCTATATGATATAGATCGTACAGTATGATGAGTTTATTCAATCTTACTTATCACAGGAGCCCTAATTAGGGTTTTTTGGTAAACTGATCATCCAGTACTATATAAATCATACTATACGATTAGTTCAAAAAATATAACTTCTTTCTAACTCACTAACTCACCTCCTTGAGTGTGTGTGTGCAAGGTTACTTAGCTTTAGGATCCACTAGAATACATGATTAACTCAAGAAAGGTAAAAAGTATAAAAAGACTAAAAATATATACTTTTATCCTAGTTTACCCAATCTTGAGCTGATTAAGATTGCTAGTAAACTGTGGACCAAAAATGTTAGTGAGAAGGGAAAAATAAATATGTAATAAATTCAATTATCAGGAGATAGCAAAGTGAGAAATCCAATAATATTTATTATCATAAAAACATGAGACTTGGGTCAAGATTTGTTATTATCTCATATTCCTTTTGCAGTTATAATGTATTTGCCTAGAGTTGCTTTTGACCATTGTCATCTTCACCTTAATCTCTTTAATTCTGTTGCTTCCAACCAAAAACTAATCAAATTTGAGAATGATTGGTGTTTTTATGAAGCTTCTAGGGGTGTGGTGATTAATGCATAGAGGAAGAATGACTTTGGGAATGCCTTGGACATCCTTCAAAGGAAATTGAATAGGTCCCTTAAAATCTTTTTTTTTAGCAAGAACAAGCTTAAAGAATTGAATAGGTCAAAGGTTGAGTTGCAGAAAGATATTCTATCTTTACAAGAAGAAGAAAGTATTGTTAGGTTGGATTCGGTAAAGCTTCTTAAGTTGAGAAGGAAAATTAATGAGTTGAATGTTACGCTTGCTAGACTTTCTACATGGTGGAAACAATGTTCCAAGTCTCATTGGTTAGAGGAGGGTGATCGGAATTCTCGATTCTTCCATGCTTTTGCTTTAGCAAGGAGGAATGGAAATTTGATTAATCAAGTGGCTGATTTTGAAGGATGCCTTGTTACTGACAAGGATGAGATCTAGTCATTGTTTGAAAGTTTTTTTACGAAGAAATGGAGGAAAAGACATTGTTCCTTGACAAAATGGCTGGCTTTCTATACTGATCCTATTTTAAATGAAGCTCAAATAGAAATTTTAGCTACAGGTTTTGTGAAATGGGAGTTGTATTCGATTGTTATGAAGATGAATAACATTAAATCACCGGGTAACGATGGTATTAATGCATATTTTTCAAGCACTTTTGGAGCATTGTAAATGCTAATTTGTGGAATGTAGTGGAAAACTTCTTTTTGATGGGGGTAATGCTAGATAGATGGAAGGAAATGTTGGTGGTGATGATTTCCAAGGTTCCTAATTCTTCAGAATTGAATAAGTTTAGACCGATTAGCTTATGTCAAACTTTATATAAAATGGTAGTCAGTATGATGTTGAATAGGTTGAAAGTTTGTCTTCCTACAATTATCTCTGAGCATCAAGGCGCTTTTGTTCCAGGTAGAATGATTTCAGATAATTGTCTTTTTGCTCATGAAATGGTAAATAAGTTGAGATTCTCTAAAGCTAAGCCAGGTTTTATGCTACTTAAGCTTGATATGGAGCAAGTGTATGATAGTATGTATTGGAAAACTTTATATAGAATTCTAAATGAAGTGGGGTTCCCGGAGATGTTTATAAAACTTATCATTCAATTTCTTAGCAACCCAAAGTTTTCAATTATTATTAATGGGAGGAGAAGCAGATGGATTAATGCTGAATGTGGGCTCAGACAAGGATGCCCACTATCTCTTAGTCTACCCATTCTTTGTTCAGAACTACTTTCAAAAGCAATTGTGGAAAGAGGAAGCAAGCTTGGTATAAAATTGGCTCCAAACACTCCTAAGGTAACGCATTTGTTATATGCCAATGATGTTATGATTGCGGCTGAAACTTCAAGGAGGAATGCAAAGATCATTTCAAGAATCCTTTCTGATTATTGCTGCTAGATTGGATAGAGTATCAATAGAGATAAATCTTCAGTAATGTATGGTAAATCTGTTACTCGTTGGAGAAGGAGAAAATTAAATAAATTGCTTTGTTATAGAGTGGTTGAGGAATTCAATATCTTGGTGTAAAAATGGCTCTCTCTCTTTTTTTTTTTAAGTTGTAATTTGCATTATAAGATAAAGAACTTACAAGCAACTAAAGATAGTAATCGCACTCCTTCTTTAGTAGATAGAACAAAGAAGGAAGAATGTAATTATCAGAAAAGCAACCAAAAACAAAGCTACTACTTAAAGCTAAAGTAGCACAATAATCGGCTACTTTATTACAATTTCTAGAAATCAAATGAAAGATAACATTATTAAAATCATTAAGGAAAATAAGATATTTATTCCAATCTTCAGCTTGCTGCCATTTCGCCTTCTTCAAGGATTCATGAAGCCACTTAATCACATTATAGCTGTCTCCTTCAATAATTAGTCCCTTATATTGGAACATCCACCTTTGTAACTATTCTCCAAGTAAGAGAATAGCCTGTAGCTCGAGAGTAGCTACATCCCAATGCTTCAACTGTTTGCCAAAAGAACGAAGGAACTGGCCCTTATGATCTCTAATAATAACTCTAATACCTGCATTGTAAGATTCCTTAAGCGAAGTATCCATATTGATCTTTATCCAATCTAGAGGTGGAGGATGCCAAACATCAAGAGACTCCAATCGGAGACCAGCATCCCAATTTTCCAGTATTAGATTCTTAGATGGCTGCATAATGGATGTTAACACATTTGAAGCCAGAAAATTAACAGATGATGTAGCCAATCCAAGCTTTATTTGGTTTCGCCCTTTCCAGGAGAAATAAACTATTGTGAAGTATAATTTTACTATATTCAAATTCAATATAGATATTCTTTTCAACCCCTCTAGACAATTTGAAAAGGACTCAAAGATAGGAACTTGAAAGCCCCATTCACAAATCTTATACAAGATCTGAAACAATTGAATACAACGAATAGCTACATGTTCCTGGTTCTCCACCTCATGACATCAACTAGCACATATATTTGATTGCAATGAGTTCCTATAATTCAAAAAGGAGTTGGTAGGGAGAGCATTCTTACATAACCTCCACCAAAGCAATTCAACTTTAGGCAAAAGTGTGAACTTTTTGATACAATTTAATGCCTCGATTTGGCTCTGTTCCATCGCCCTCTGATGCATGTCAGATTCCAACCAAGCATCAAATGAAAGAGCAGTTATTAATCTACTCGAGTGCTACTTAATAAGCTCCACGCAGCCTTCATTTAAATCAGGAAATAATTGAATTTGTTGAATAACTGAAATTAATTCCTCTTTAAAATATTTTTGCAACTCCAAAAAGCTCCAGCCACCATCATTCGAAATAAACTTTTGAACTAATTCATTATGGAGATCATCACAATTAACATAAGTAGGCCATTTACTAAGAGGTTTATCAAAGATCCATGTATCTTTCATGATACTCACTTTATTGCCATTAATTCACCAACCTCCATCTAACACTTTTTTTAAATACATTACTCCATCCACCAGAATTTTCCAAGATGGAGAGTTTTCTCTTTTAACAGGACCACTCCACACATCCCTTCCATACTTTGAGATGATAGAATGATTAAATAAAGAATGTGGATTCTGAATGAATCTCCAAGTAATTCTAGGCCTCAAAGGTCCCACTTTATCAACTGAAGAATGAAGTCCCAATCCTCCAAGCAACTTAGGTTTACAATGTTCTTCCCATGAAACATAGTGTAAGCCCTTCCTATATTTGTCCTTGTTCCATAAGAAGACTCTACAAATTTTATCCAACTCATATAGAATTCCTTTAGGGACCAAGGAATCTGTAGATAAATAGATAGGTAGTGAAAGAAAAGTACTTTTTATCAGAAGAACTCTTCCAGCCAACAAAAGATATCTATTCCCCCACACATTTAGCCTCTCCAACGCATGGTCCAAAATGATTTGGAAATCTAAATTTACTAGCCTTCTTAATTCCATAATAAGCTTAATTAGTCTTGGAGGAAAACCAAAGCAACTTAAACACTTAGCTATAGTTGGCCAGCACATACTATCTTATGCTTGCTCCATATGAAAGTTCATTAGGGATGTTAAGCCCTTATAAACTAGCTCGAGGCTAACCAAGAGGGGGGGTGAATTGGTAATTTTTTAAAAATTCTTGTGCGAACCATAGATTTTGAAAAATCTTTTTGAATGTTTTAAAAATAATTACAATTTTGCGATGATGTGCAGATGTTTAACAAAACAAAATAATAACTACAATCGCATGATTATCAACAGAAAAGTAAAGTGCAGAATGTAATCAGAAAGAACACACCAGATTTTATAGTGGTTTGGTCAACTTAACCTACGTCCACTCCCCAGAGCCTCCCCTCTAGGTATTGCACTAACACTAAGTGACTCTCCTTCTAATCCCACAGTAAGGCAGAGAAGCCTTTACAAAACTCGTTTCCACCAACCCGGTGAGGTAGAGAAGCCAGACTCCTTTCACTTCCTCCTGAAGCAGGCAAAGAACCTTGATCTTGTTGCAGATGATCCTTCCATGGAGATACCAAAGGGTAAGAGACGATGACCGGAGAAGACAACTCATATCCTTGCTTGGAGCAACCTTTGTGAACACCTCACAAACTCCCCCTCACAAGATCCTCTCTCTCTCCCAAGCTCTCTCTCTCCTTCTCAAAGCTCTCATAGGAAAGGACAGCAGCAAAAGATCTCAATGATTGAACAAAAGAGATCTTAAATAGAAGGGCTCAAAAATAGCCCTAAATTATAACTTACCGTCGAAGATCATCCTGTACAATCAGTATAAAATCATACATATCAGCCTGGATGATCTGGTTCATTTGGATGATTAGAAGATAAAATTTATTCAGATCGTTCAGGATGATTCTGCGATCATTATGGATGATTAGTGTAAATCAGGAATATCGTCAAGAGGACTGTTTGGGTCGTCTAGGGAAACTTGTGCTGGACGGTCTCAAAATGACTTGATCATCCAAGACGATATATATATCATCCAGTATGATTAGTTCAAAAATGCCAATATCATCCTGCGCACTGTTCCAGTTGTCCAGAGAAACTTGTGCTGGATGGCCTCAAAATGACTTGATTGTCCGGGATGATATTAATACGGCCCGTACGATTAGTTCAAAAATGGGAATATCATCTAGCACACTATTCGGGTCATCCAGGTGAAAGCACTGGATAGTAAAGATTTCTAATTGATCGTCCAGGATGATCTTGCGATCATCCAGGATGACATAATCAAATAAATCAAACCTTAACTACTTTTCTTAATCACCTAGCTAATTTAGGCGAGATTATAATGAATCATCCAGGATGATACACGTATCATCTAGGATGATCAGACCAAAAATCTAAAAATAAAAACTTGCCTAACTTAGTCTGGTGGCTGAGAATTTTTGATTTGAGCATATCATCCTGTATGATGGGTGTATCATCCAGGATGATCTGCTTAATCAGACCGACTTAATATGGTTGCCCTAGTTAGAGTTTCTATTTTCATTGGATCATTCAGGATGATATTACTATCATCCAGGACAATATGAACAAAACTAGAATAGAAGCTCTAACTCACAAAAATCTCCCCCCGAGTGTGTATATGCAAGGTTACTTAGCTGGGGGATCCATTATATTACATTTGACTCAAGAAAGGGAAAAATTACATTTAAACACACACAGACCCAATCTTAAGCTAGCTTGATTTGCACTTGATCTTGAGGACCTGAAAGGTTAGACAATCAAACAAAAATAGAAATGTTTGTTATCATCAAAATCATAATCCTTGAATTCAGATTCGCAATAATCTCCCCCTTTTTGATGATGGTAAACATTTGTTAGTAATTTCAAAACCAGTAGCTAAAGAAACTAAAGCATTTATGATTCAAAACACTGAACATTTAAACATTGATAATTCAAACTACTGAATTGAACATTTACAATGACCCAAAACATAAACCACTCCCCCTTTTGACATCTAAAAAAGGGGAAAAACACCATAAAAACATAGCAAAAAAAGTATAAAAATGACACAAAACATCAGCAAACACAAGCATACTAGTAAAAAGGGAGATCTTGATCAGATGGAGGAGGAGGTGGTGACTGAAACAGGCTTTGGAGGGTGGCAAACTGCTCTTCAAACCAGGCCATATCCTGGTCATACTGCTGCTACTGCTGGGCTCTATAGGCATTGAAGCGATTGACATCCTCAGCATGCTGCTGCTCCTGGGCAACCACGTAGGAGTCAAAGCATACCTCCCACTAGTCAAACCTGTGCACCAAGTGATCTATTGGTGATTCTATGCCTAGAGGAGCAGATGCAGCAGGTTTAGGAGCAGCTTCTTCCTCTTCTCCTTCAACATCCATGCTGGGCTTTAGATGAAGTTCAGAACTGTGAAGAACAAGGAAGGAGTTGTTGGAGTAGAAGGAAGATTGAACATTGACAGGAATAAGATATTGTAGATTGATTAGTTTTAAGAGCATAGGCAATGAGGTGGCCTAAGGCTAGATTTGGGTATCTCCTATAGCCCGGATCCCTAATGCTGGTGAGGTATTCGAAGTAGCAAAAAAGGAGATCGATAGTATTGAAATCACGCCAGGCCAGGATGTAGAAGGTAGTCATAGAGAGCAAAGGGGTAATATGGATGCGGTCCCTAGCTTTTGGAATTATAGAGGAGCGTAGTACATGCTGAATTATTCGAGCATCCTTAAGTAAGGAAGAGAAGGCATTATCATGATAGGGGGTGTTGGTGTTCCTAAGAAAGTGATTTGTGACACTCCAGTCAAAGTCAGGGTCAGAGGATAAAAAATGGAGTTTGTCGCCAGTAATGGATAGTTGTAGAATATCATGGAAATCCTGGGTGGTCAATTGTACAGGGCAGCAATTAACAAAAGATCGGAGGGCAGAGTAAGAGGAATCAATTCGAAGGTTAGCAAAGAACACACAGAGAAGCTCAATACTGAATAGAAATACAAGAGTCAAAATAAAAGTGAGGGAGGTATAGGCAAACAGATCTAATACCCGATATATCAAAATGCGAGGATTAATGATTTTGGATTGAGTGATCCAGACGTCAAGGTAGTGCTGGTAGGTATCTTGATTGGCTGCATCAGGAAAGTAGGGATCGACATTTCGCTGGAAGGAACTAGCACCCTGATGCCTAGATCTCTTGCCACCAGCCATGATAAGATGATTGAGGAAGGATTGAAGGAAGATGTGGGAAATAATGGTGGAAATTGGGTGTTTCAATAGAAAATGGCAAGATCGTCTAGGATAATAGGGGCAATAATGGCGTACAGGATGATTGGTCAAAAAGGTGGTTAGATTGTCCAGGACGATCAGATATCATCCAGGATGATTAGACACAAGCAATCATCCTGAGGAGTCAAGCTGGATGACCATTGATGAAAAGTATCATCCAGGATGATTAGGTGGATCGTCTAGGATGATAAGCAGTAAATGAATCGGACAGGCTGAAATCAAATTGTCCAACTACTGCCACATGGATCATCCAGGATGATGAGGTGTATCATCCAGGATGATCACCAATAATTGGTTCAGATCAGCCATTAGATCAATGGGGATGATTTGATCATATCATCCAGGATGATGTTTGGATCATCCAGAATGATATTTATGAAAGTTTGATAGGGATGTTAAGCCCTGATGAACTAGTCTCAAGGCTAACCAAGAGGGGGGGGGAGGTAAATTGGTTATTTAAAAAATTCAAGAGCAACAGTAAAAATCTTTTTGATGATTTACAGCGGAAACAAGTAAAACACACAAGCGAAAAGATCAAACACAGATTTCACCCAAGCAGATAATCACAGAAAACTAAAGTGTAGAAAGTAATCAGAAAGAACACACCATATTTTTATAGTAGTTTGGTCAACTTGACCTACGTCCACTCCGCGGAGCCTCCCATCCGGGTATTGCACTAAACCAAAGTGACTCTCCTTCTGCTCCCACAGCAAGGTGGAGAAGCCTGTATAAAAACTCCTTTCCACCGAAACGGTGAGGCAGAGAACCCAACCTCCTTTTGCTTCCTCCTGAAGCAGGCAGAGAACCTCAGACTCCTTTCGCTTCCTCCTGAAGCAGGCAGAGAACCTGAACTCCTTTCACTTCCTTTTGAAGCGGGCAGAGAACCCAGATCTTCTTGCGAACGATCCTCTCACAAAGAACACCAACAGGATGAGAGTTGACGAACGGAGAAGATGACTCTGATCCTTTCTTGGAGCAACCTTAATGAATCCCTCACAAACTCCCCCTCACAAGATCCTCTCTCTCTCTCTCCCAAACTCTCTCTATCTCTAGGGTTTCTCTGTAAAGGAAAGTGGCAAAACATTTTTCTTGTTGAAAGAAAAAGATTTTTTATAGGAGGGCTCAAAATTTACCCTAAATCTCAACTGGTCGGCCTCGATCATCCAGGACGATCGATAGATCATCCTGTATGATCAGTTCAAAATTAGCTGCTTTAGCCTGGACGATCTGGCTCTTCTAGACGATCAGTGGAAAAAGTTGTTCTGATCGTCCCATACGATTCCGTGATCGTCCAAGACGATTAGTGTAAATTCAGGAATTTCATCCAGAAGACCGCTCTGGTCGTCTAGAGAAACTTATGCTGGATGACCCAAAAATGACTTGATCATCCAAGACACTACGGATATCGTCCTGTACGATTAGTTCAAAAAGTGTTAAAATCGTCCTGAGTACCGCTTTGGACGTACAACTGAAATACACTAGACGATCATGATTATCCCAGACGATCTTGCGATCGTCTCGGACGATGTGATCATATCAATTAAATATTAATTGCTTTCTTTAATTACTAGACTAATTTAGGCATGATTATATTGGATCGTATGGGATGATCAGACCAAATATCTTAAAATAAAAACTTGTCTAACTTGATCTAGTGGCTGAGAATTTCTGACTTGAGCCTATCATCCCGTACGATGTATGGATCGTTCAAGACAATCAGCTTAATCAGATAGACTTAACTTGGTCACCCTAATTAGGGTTTCTATTTTTACTTGATCGTCCAGGACAATGTGAATATCGTCCAGGACGATCTGAACAAAAATATGAACAGAAACTCTAATTCACTCAAGCTCTCCCCCTGAGTGTGTGTGTGCAAGGTTTCTTAGCTAGGGGATCAGTTACATTATAGTTGACTCAAAAAAAAGAAAAATAGTATATTTAGACACACTTGGACCATTTCTTGAGTTGGCTTAAGTTGCTTTTGATCTTTTGTACCTGAAATGGATTAGCCAAGCAAAACAGAATACAAACATATTTGTCATCATCAAAATCAGATTTACAATAATCTCCCCTTTTTTTATGATGGCAAATATTTATGCAGTAGTTTAAAATAAAAGAACTAGGAGTCAACCAACGCACATCAAAAAATAAATTTTATTGAATAATTAGAGCAGTACAGGGAAATAACTACAAATGACATAAACACTACAAGACAAGATCAATGCATAAAATAAAAACTACTACAACTGACTCTCCCTTTTGACATCACAAAAAGGAGGAGGAACAGAAAAACAAAAGTAGTGTAAATAAAACTCGAAACGAGAGACACAAAAATAAAGAATTTTGATTTTTTT
This sequence comes from Dendrobium chrysotoxum, assembly GCA_019925795.1. Lineage (NCBI taxonomy): Eukaryota > Viridiplantae > Streptophyta > Magnoliopsida > Asparagales > Orchidaceae > Dendrobium > Dendrobium chrysotoxum. Next base: position 28,757,153 of record CM034303.1, on the reverse strand, counting down.
GTGGGTCAATTTGCTCCAGTAAATCAAAATTTTCCCTTGATTTTAAATCCAAAAACCAATAAGAAGACAATTGACAGCGTTGAAATCCAAAAAAAGTTGGAAATCGACTTTCATAACTCCCACCTCGGACACCTTATAGATGCAAATCCCTTTCAAAATAAAAAATCTAATTCAAAAGAAAAGAAATTAGATTCGAAAAAAGATCCTTTCAAGCCTCATTTCAGAAAAATATCTGATATAATAGTGTTCTAAAGTAATAAATCAGAAATCAGGATTTTCAAACTCAAGCTTTTGAAAATATTATGTGGCGCACGGATTTTTCTAAGACATTTAATGATCTGAAAGGAAAGAAAGCTTGATTTGGGCTCATTTTGTGCCTCTTTTTCAATTTGTTTGGCGCACTGTGCATCTTTTGTAAGCTTTCTCCCTTTCAAAATCATTAAAGGATCTCAGCTGTAAAATTACCTTCCAGACATAAGAGAAGCCAAAGCTTACTCTCTACAATAAGGAAGAGTAATTCACAAAATAAAAATCATACATCGTATGATAAGTGCAATCACTTGGTTTAGAAAATCATAATAATGACTCAAGACTTTGAAAATACTATTCATATGAGGTAGATTACTGTAGGAAGATAAAATAAATCTCTATTTCAAAAACTAATTTTTTAATTTTGAAGAAGATTTTTATCCAAAAGAAATAATACACCAATAAAGGAGTTAGAGGAAGAGAAATAATCATCAGTGTCTCTTCCCTTTAACAGATCCAGTGGAATCAATCACTGCTTACCAGCTTCCAAATAAAAGCCAAGGCAAAGTCTCAGTCAGAAATCCAGTTTATCAGTAGTAGTGAGCAGTGATCTAATTTTGAAAGAGATAAAATAGTAAACAAAAGATATGAACCAGTAAATAAAAATAAGTAAGAAATCGCACTAAAAATGAATACTCAAATCAAACTAACACCAAGACTAAAATAGAAATCAGCAGAAAAACAAAAATAACAGAAAATAGATAATCAAATCAAACAGCTAACTAACAAAAAAAGAATGAAAAAATAGACAAATCAGAAATCAGCAGTCATCAGAATCAAGCATTTATATCAATCACTCCTAATCTGGTCCTCCAAATGCTAAATGAGTCAAAGGCCAGTGGTTTAGTAAATATGTCAGCCAGCTGATTTTCAGTTGCTACATAATGTAGCTCAATATCCCCTTTTGTATCCTGGTCCCTAATAAAGTGATGCCTTATATCAATGTGTTTGGTTCTAGAATGTTGGATTAGATTCTTAGAAATGTAGATGGCACTAGTATTATCAAACAGAACAAAATTGTGACCAAGGTAATCCTAAATCTAAGACTTGTTGCTTCAACCAAAGAACTTGGGCCACACAACTTTCTAAGGCAATGTACTCAACTTCAGCATTGGAAAGTGCAACTGAGTTCTGTTTTCTACTGGACCAGAAGACTAAAGACTATCCTATGAATTGACAAGTTCCAGAAGTGCTCTTTCTATCCACCCTACACCCTTTAAAGTGAGAATTAGAATATCCAATAATCTCAAAAGAGGTGTTGTACCTTGGGTACCAGATTCCTAGGTTTGGGGTCCCTAAAAAATATATAAGAATTCTCTTAATAGCAATCAGGTGAGACTCTTTATGATCACCCTGAAACCTAGCATAAAGACAAACACTAAATATGATATCAGGTCGGCTAGCAGCCAGGTAAAGCAGTGATCCAATTATTCCTCTATACTTCTTCTGATCAATAGATTTTCCACTTGAATCCTTATCTAACTGAATAGAGGAGCTCATGGGAGTGTTGATTGGCTTGGCCTTGTCCATTTCATATTTCTTCAAAATATCCTTAGTGTATTTAGATTGATTGAGAAAGGTTCCATCATCCATTTGCCTTATGCTAAACCCCAAAAAGTTGGACAATTCTCCCATCATACTCATCTCAAACTCCTTACTCCTTATTTTAGAAAACTCATTGCATAAATATTTATCAGAAGATCTAAAAATTATGTCATCAACATAGATCTGGATAATGAGTAAGTCATCCCCTATTCTTCTCAGAAAAAGGGTGGTGTCTACGCTCCCCTTAACAAACTCTCTTTCTAACAGGAATGTACTAAGCCTCTTATACCAAGCTCTAGGTGCCTGTTTCAATCCATATAAGGCCTTTTTTAATTTGTAAACATGATTTGGATATTGGAAACTCTCAAAACTAAGGGGTTGTTCTACAAAAATATCCTCTTTTATTACCCCATTTAAAAAGGCACTCTTGACATCCATTTGAAATAACTTAAATCCCTTATAATAGGCAAAGGCTAGTAGCACTCTAATGGCTTTCAATCTAGCTACGGGGGCAAAGATCTCCTCAAAATTAATTCCTTCAATCTGATTATACCCCTTAGCCACCAATCTTGCCTTATTCCTAACCACCACACTAGAATCATTCATCTTATTCTTAAAAACCCACTTGGTTCCCACTATACTTTGATTCCTATGTCTTTCTACTAACTCCCAGACATCATTCCTTACAAATTGATTCAGTTCCTCTTATATAGCTAAGATCCAGAATTCATCAAAGAGGGCTTAATTGATGTTGGTGGGTTCATTCATTGAGATAAAGGTAGAGTGGTTTACTTCCTTCCTAAGTCCATGCTTAGTCCTAACACCTTCAGAAGGGTCTCCTAAGATTAGTTCTTTAGGATGACTCGAAGAATATCTCCAATCTCTAGGCAATGTGGTTTGAGGTTCTACCCTTTCCTCTAGATTTGCATTTTCAACCTCTTGGGTAATCTCTTCTACCTCTTCTTTTTCCTCAACTCTAGTCACCTTAGGATCAGATTCATCAAACACTAAATGAGTTGTCTCTTCCACCACCAAAGTCCTCTTATTGAACACCCTAAAGGATTTCCCCACACTTGAATAGCCTAAGAACACTCCTTCATCAGATTTGGGGTCAAACTTTCCTAAGGATGATTTCCCGTTGTTCAGAATGAAAACCTTATAGCTAAAGATATGGAGGTGGGACAGGTTTGGAGTTCTACCCTTGATGATCTCATAAGGTGTTTTGTTCATATTTGATCTTACATTCACCCTATTTAGCACATAACAGGTAGTGTTCACCGCTTCAGCCCAAAATTATTTTGGAAGTGAATACTCAGCAAGCATGGCTCTAGCGGCTTCCACTAAGGTCCTATTTTTTCTTTTAGCTACCCCGTTCTGCTAAGGGGTCCTAGGAGCTAAAAAATTGTGATTAAACCCTTGCTCCTCACAAAAACTTCCAAACTTCACATTTTCAAACTCTCCACCATTATCACTATGAATAGTCAAGATCTCACAACCTAACTTCCTCTGAATCCAAGTGGAGAAGGACTTAAATTCATCAAATGACTCAAATTTATGTGACAGGAATTTAATCCAAGTGAACCTCGAGTAATCATCAGCAATCACAAAACCATAGACTTTCCCCCCTAAGCTGGCAGTGCTAATGGGTCCAAAGAGATCCATGTGAAGGACTTCTAAAGGTCTAGAGGTGCTAATGTCCTTAACAGAGTGAAAGGAGGACTGGACTTGCTTCCCTAATTGACAGGCATCACACAGGTGGTCCTTAGTGAACTTAAGCTTAGGGACACCTCTAACTAAGTCCTTTGGGGTGACTCTCCTAAGGGTTTTCATACTGGCATGACACAATCTCCTATGCCACAACCAAGACTCATCAGCAGCAATTTTTAAGCAAATTGAATTTTTAGCTTTAATGCAACTTACATCCAGCTTGTAGACATTGTTGATCCTTTATCCCTGCAAAATAATTCTATCATTTAAGCTTAAAATGCAGCAAGTGGGCAGGAATTTGATGCTGTATCCTTTGTCACAGAGTTGACTGATGCTCAGCAAATTATGTTTCAGTCCATCTACAAGCAAAATATTATCAATCATAAAATTCTTTGAATCACCAATTATACCTGAACCTACCACCCTCCTGGTGGTGTTATCTCCAAGTGTAACCTTGCCTCCAGCCCTGGCCTCTAGCGAAATGAACTGATTTGCATCTCCAGTCATGTGTCTAGAAAATCCACTATCTAGGTACCACATGCTCTCATGAGGGCTTGTGTGAGAGCACACCTACAAAATCATCAAACGTCAGATTTAAGAACCCAAATAGGTTTGTGTTCCTTCTTATGAAAAGAAGAATGCAATGCATGTGTACTGTATTGTAAAATAGGTAGTTTGGGCCTCCACACCCAATGTGTACTATGATGAACAGTGCAGGTGTGAGAAATGTGTCCTAACATGCCACAGGAAAAAGGTTAACTAATCTATATGGGTGATAGTGCCTCTTCCTAGGTTTGTATGAAACATGCTTTGATGATTTTGAAATAGATTCTATAAAAGGTGGAGGTGCATAAAACTGTGCAAACATAGTATGTGTTTTATTTTTCTCAAAAGCACTGATTTTCACTTTCAAAAATTCATTTTCTTTCTTTAAACTTGTAATTTCAAATTTTAAAGTACCATTGCTACTCTCCACTTCACATGCCAGATTGTCTAATTTTTTGAAAGCTTTCTCTAAATCAACATGCGTGGTTTTCAGTAAATCATGCTCAGTACTCATATCAGAATATTTTCTGTTCAATTCATCAAACTCATCAAGTAAAAACATGTAATTACAATCAACAGTAGAATAATCTTTAATCAAAATTTCATGCTCTTTTTGTATGTTCAGAAATTCTAGTTTCAGGCTAGCATGAGTTTTCTTAAGCTTCCTATACGATGCATGAATTCATTTAGATATTTCAAATAATTGATCGTAAGTAAGCTCACATACCTCTTCCTGGTCAGACTGACCAAGATAATCATCAGCCATCAGACACAAGTTTGTTTCCTCCTCTTCAACTTTAATCTCAGAGGAGTCAGATGCAGAATATACCTAGAACACCTTTTGAATCTGCTTCTTGTCCTTTCTAAACTTATGTTTCTCCTCACCCTTCTCCTTGCTTGGGTGAGTTTTAAGTGTAGGACAATCAGCCTTAATGTGTCCAGGCTTCCTGCATTCAAAACAAACAGTATCAGATAAACCCTTAAAATTTTTGTTAGACTTACCCTTGTTCCACTTCTGAAATTTCTTGTGTTTTTTCCTTAGAAAGCTTTTGAATTGCCTAGTGATCAAGGCAACGTCATCGCTATCAGACCCGGAAGAACTAGTATCACTCTCGTTGGCCTTCAATGCCACTACTTTCTCCTTCTTCTTTTCACTTGCATCAAGCTATCTTTGGTTCACCCCTTTCTCGTAAGCAATGAGTGATCCAAGTAAACTATCAATAGGGTAAGTATTCAAATCCTTAGATTCAGTGATTATAGTTATCTTAGCATCATACGAAGAAGGTAAACATCTAAGAATTTTGTTCACTTTTTCATAGTTTGTAAGTTCTCTACCTAAGGCATGCAAAGAAGTGATGATTTGAGTGAACCTCGTATACATTTCAGAAATGGATTCAGTAGGTTTCATGCAAAAAAGTTTATAGTCATGAAGCAATATGTTTAAGCTAGACTATTTGACTTCAGTTGTACCTTCATAAGTGATGCACATTCTATCCCAAATCTCTTTGCTAGTTGTACAAGTAGAAACATATATGTAATCCTTAAATTTTAAAGCACAGAAAAAATAGTTCAAACATTTGGCATTTAACTATGCTAAGTCACGAACATCAAAAGTCCAATCAGTAAAGGGCAGTTTAGTTTTAACATTGTTAATTATTCTGAAAGGCGGTTCGTATCCATCCTTAACAAGCATCCACATGTGATAATCAATTGATTGAAGAAAAGCGAACATGCGAGTTTTCCAAAAATCAAAAGGAATATTATCAAATAATGGCGGTCGTGTAATTGAATAACCTTCAGTAGTATTACGATTACCAAAGTTAGCCATGGATCAAATTCAAAAATTTTTCAAAACTAGATTTTATGAATCCCGCTCTGATACCACTTAAAAGTTCGATAAGGATGTTAAGCCCTGATGAACTTGTCTCGAGGCTAACCAAGAGGGGGGGTGAATTGATTATTTAAAAAATTCGAGAGCGACAGTAAAAATCTTTTTAATGATTTACAGCGAAAATAAGTAAAACACACAAGTGAAAAGATCAAACACAGATTTCACCCAAGCAGATAATCACAGAAAATTAAAGTGCAGAAAGTAATCATAAAAAACACACCAGATTTTTATAATGGTTCGGTCAACTTGACCTACGTCCACTCCCCAGAGCCTCCCCTCCGGGTATTGCACTAAACCAAAGTGACTCTCCTTCTGCTCCCACAGCAAGGTGGAGAAGCCTGTATAAAAACACCTTTCCACCGACACGGTGAGGCAGAGAACCCAACCTCCTTTCGCTTCCTCCTGAAGTAGGCAGAGAACCTCAGACTCCTTTCGCTTCCTCCTGAAGCAGGCAGAAAACCTGAACTCCTTTCGCTTCCTTTTGAAGCGGGTATAGAACCCAAATCTTCTTGCGAACGATCCTCTCACAAAGAACACCAACAGGACGAGAGACGACGAATGGAGAAGACGACTCTGATCCTTGCTTGGAGCAACCTTTATGAATCCCTCACAAACTCCCCCTCATAAGATCCTCTCTCTCTCCCAAACTCTCTCTCTCTAGGGTTTCTCTATAAAAGAAAGTGGCAAAAGATTTTTCATGTTGAAAGAAAAAGATCTTTTATAGGATGGCTCAAAATTTGCCCTAAATCTCAACTAGTCGACCTCAATCGTCCAGGACGATCGATAGATCGTCCTATACGATCAGTTCAAAATCAGCTGCTTCAGCCTGGATGATCTGGCTCTTCTGGATGATCAGTGGAAAAAGTTGTTCTGATCGTCCCATATGATTCCGCGATCGTTCGGGACGATTTGTGTAAATTTAGGAATTTCGTCCAGAAGACCGCTCTGGTCATCCGGAGAAACTTGTGCTGGATGACCCAAAAATGACCTGATCATCCAGGACACTACGGATATCATCCTGTACGATAAGTTCAAAAAGTACCAAAATTGTCCTGAGCCTGCTCTGGACGTACAGCTGAAACACACTAGACGATCATGATCGTCCCGGACGATCTCACGATTATCCCGAACGATGTAATCGTATCAATTAAATATTAATTGCTTTCCTTAATTACCAGACTAATTTAGGCATGATTATACTAGATCATCTAAGATGATACTCGTATCGTCCTGGATGATCAGGCCAAATATCTTAAAATAAAAACTTGCCTAACTTGATCTGGCGACTGAGAATTTCTGATTTGAGCCTATCGTCCCGTACGATGTATTGATCATCCAGGATGATCAGCTTAATCAGACAGACTTAACTTGGTCGCCCTAATTAGGGTTTCTATTTTTACTTGATCGTCTAGGATGATGTGAATATCGTCCACGACGATCTGAACAAAAACTTGAACAGAAACACTAATTCACTCAAGCTCTCCCCCTGAGTGTGTGCATGTAAGGTTACTTAGCTAGGGAATCAGTTACATTACAGTTAACTCAAGAAAAAGAAAAATAGTACATTTAGACACACTTGGACCCGATCTTGAGTTGGCTTAAGCTTTTAATCTTTTTCACCTGAAATGGATTAGCCAAGCAAAACAGAATACAAACATGTTTGTCATCATCAAAACTAGATTTGTAATAGTTTAGATCATCCAGGACGATGTGACAAAAATTGAAAAAGGTGAAGGATGGAAAGGAATGATCAGGGATCCCCAAAAAAATGCACAAAAAAGAAATCGAAATCAAATCAAATAATAAAAAAAAGTTGAAATGGGAAAACATTACTTAAAACACAAATGTTTTTTTATCTGCTCCAGTAAATTAGAATTTTTTTTCTTAATTTTTAATTTAAAAGCAAATAAGAAGTAAATCGATAAAACTGAAATCCAGAAAAGTCCGAAAATCAATTTTCGTAACTCCTACCTCGGACACCTTACAGGTTCAAATTCCTTTCAAATAAAAGTCCAATTCAGAAAAATTAAATTAGATTTGAAAAGAGATCCTTTTAGGCCTCGTTCCAGAGAAATATCTAATAAAACAGTATTACAATGTAAGGAATCAGAAATCATGATTTTTAATCTAGAGCTTTTGAAAGTATTAAGTGGCATAGGAATTTTTTCTAAGATATTTAAAGATCTGAAAGAGAAGAAAGCTTATTTCTTGGTCGGCTCATTTTATGCATCTTTTTCAATTTGTTTCACACTTTGCGCATATTTTGATTTTTGATACACTTTGTGTATTTTTCCAATTATTTGGCATCATGGCACATCTTTTCATTTTTTGGCCCATTTTGAGCCTTTTTTTATTTCTTTTCCAAGTTTGCTTCCTTTCATAATCTCTAAATAATCTCAGTTGTGAGATTACCTTCCAGACATTAAAGAAGAAGAAAAACTCACTCTCTACAGTATGGAAGAGTAATTCCCAAAATAAAAATCATACTCCATATAATAAGTGCAATCACCTGATTAAGAAAAACCATAATAATGATTCAATTCTTTGAAAATACTATTCATATGAGATAGATTACTATAGGAAGAAAAAATAGATCTCTATTTTAAAAACCAACTTTTTAATTTTTAAAATGATTTTTATCCAAAAGGAACAATACACCATTGAAGGGGTTAGAGGAAGAGAAACAATCATCAATATTTCTTCCCTTTAACTATTTTAGAGGAGTCAATAACTGCTTATATGCTTTCAAACAAAAATAAGGCAAAAACTTACAGTTAAAAATTCAGTTTATCAGCAGTAGTGAGCAATGATCTGATTTTGAAGAAAATAAAAAGTAAATCAATAAAGGTAGAAGGAAAAATGCATAAAGAGAAATAATCAAATCCAAAAAATTAACAACGACAAAAGGAAAATCTGTAGAGAATAAAAACCAGAAAGAAAACAGAACAATCAAATCACATAAAAATAAAGGAAAACTGAAAAATAAAAACTTCAGAAATCAATGATCATCGAATTCATACATCTATGTCAATCACACCCAATCTAGACCTTAAAATGCTGAATGAGTCAAAGGCAGTGGATTAGTAAAGATGTCAGCAAGTTGGTTTTCAGTTGCTACATGGTGTAGCTCAAAGTCCCCTTTTGTAACATGGTCCCTAATGAAGTGATGCCTTATGTCAATGTGTTTGGTTCTGGAATGTTGCATAGGATTCTTAGAGATACTGATATCACTAGTGTTATCACAGAAAACTGAAATTGTGCCAACAGGTAATCCTAAATCCAGAATTTGTTATTTCAACCAAAAGACTTGGGCCACACAACTTCCTAAGGCAATGTACTCAGCTTCCGCAGTGGAAAGTGCAACAGAGTTTTATTTTCTACTGGACCAGGAGATGAAAGACTGTCTTATGAATTGGCAAGTTTCAAAAGTGCTCTTTCTATCCACCCTACATCCTATAAAATCAGAATCAGAATATCTAATAATCTCAAAAGAAGTGATGTGCCTAGGATACCAAATTCCTAAGTTTTGGGTCCCTAAGAGATATATAAGGATTCTCTTAACTACATTCAGGTGGGATTCCGTAGGGTCAACTTGAAATCTAGCACAAAGACAAACACTAAACATGATATCAGGTTAGCCTGCAGTCAGGTAAAGCAGTGATCCAATTATTCCTCTGTACCTCTTTTGATCAACAAATTTTTCATTTGAATCCTTTTCTAACAGAACAGTGGAGCTCATGGGAGTGTGTATTTGCTTGGCTTTATCCATTTCATATTTCTTCAAAATGTCCTTAATCTACTTTGATTGATTGATAAAAGTTCTATCATTCAATTGCCCTATGCTAAACCCCAAAAAGTAGGATAATTCTTCTATCATACTCATCTCAAACTCCTTACTCATTATTTTAGAAAAATCAGTACATAACTTTTGATCAAAAGATCCAAATAGCATATCATCAACATAGATCTATACAATGAGTAAATCATCTCCTAATTTCCTCAGAAAAAGGGTGGTGTCTATGCTCCCCTTAACAAACTCTCTTTCTAGTAGGAATGTGCTAAGCCTCTCATACCAAGCTCTAGGTGCCTGTTTCAATCTATATAAGGCCTTTTTAAATTTAAAAACATGATTTAGATATTAGGAACTCTCAAAACCTGGAGGTTGCTCTACAAAGACATCTTCCTTTATTACCTCATTTAAAAAGGCACTCTTAACATCCATTTGAAAAACCTTAAATATCTTATAATAGACAAAGGGTAGTACCACCCTAATGGCTTCCAATCTAGCTACAGGGGCAAAGGTCTCCTCAAAATCAATCCCTTCTATTTGGTTGAACCCCTTAGCCATCAATCTTGCCTTATTTCTAACCATCACACTAGAATCATTCATTTTATTCTTAAAGACCCATTTGGTTGCAACTACACTTTGATTTTTAGGTCTTTCTACTAACTCCCAAATATCATTCCTCACAAATTGGTTAAGTTCTTCTTGCATAGCTAAGATCCAAAACTCATCAGAACGGGCTTGATTGATGTTGGTGAGTTAAGTCATTGAGATAAAAGTAGAATGGTTTACTTCCTTCCTAAGTCCATGCCTAGTTCTAACACCTTCAAAAGGGTCTCCTAATATCAGTTCTTTAGGATGACTCGAAGAATATCTCTAATATCTAGGTAAAGTATTTTGATGTTCTACCCTTTCCTCCTGATTTACATTTTCAACTCCTTGGGTAATCTCTCCTACCTCTTCTTCTTCCTCAACTCTAAACTCCTTATAATCAGATTCAGCAAACACCACATGAGTAGTTTTTTGAAAATCTGGATTCAAGGATTACAATTTTGATGATAATAAATATTTTTATTTCTGTTTGATTATCAAACTCTTCAGGTCAACAAGATCAAGCGCAAATCAAGTTAGCTCAAGATTGGGTCTGTGTGGATTCAAATATAATTTTTCCCTTTCTTGAGTCAAATATAATATAAAGGATCCCCCAGCTAAGTAGCCTTATACACACACATGCAGGGGGAGAGTTTTAGTGAGTTAGAGTTTCTGTTCAATTTTTGTTCACATCATCTTCGACGATATTCATATCATCCTAGACGATCTAGTAAAAATAAAAACCTTAATTAGCGTGGCCAGTTTAAGTTAGTTTAATTAAGCAGATCATCCTGTATGATAGACCCATCGTATAGGATGATATGCTGAAATCAAAAATTTTCAGCCGCTAGGCTAAGTTATGCAAGTTTTATTTTTAGAATTTTGGTCTAATAATTCGGACGATACATGTATCATCCTGGACAATCCTTTACAATTATACATAAATTAGTATGGTGATTAAGGAAAGTAATTAATATTTGATTGATTCGATCATATCATCCCGGATGATCGTAAGATTATCTTGGACGATACATGTAAAATTTGAACCGTTTAGAGCATTTCACCCGGATGACCCAACGAATCTATTAGATGATATTCTCGATTTTGAACTAATTATATGGGATGATAGAAATATCATCCTAGATGATCAGGTCATTTTGAAACTGTCTAGCATGGTTTGGCTGAACGACCCGAGAAATCTGCTAGACGATTTTGGTCTTTTTGAACTAATCGTACAGGATGATATACGTATCGCTTTGATGATCAAGTCATTTTTTCGGATCATCTAGGCTTTTCTCTTGGACATCCCAAGCTATCTTCCAGATGATATTCCTAGTTTTAACTAATCATCCAGGAAGATCGTAAAATCATCATGAATGATATGAATAGAATTTGTCTTCTAATTATCCAGAAGAACCAGATCGTACAGGCTAAAAGGGTCTATTTTACACTAATCATACAGGATGATCTTTGATGACCAGTTGAAATTTAGGGCAAGTTTTGAGCCCTACTATTTAAGATCTCTTGTCTTTTATCGTAGAGATCTTTTTCCACCTTCCTTGCCTAAGAGAACCTTAAGAGAGAGAGAGAGAGAGAGAGAACTTGGGAGAGAGAGAGGATCTTATGAGGGGGAGTTTGTGAGGTGTTCACAAAGGTTGCTCCAAGCAGGGATCTGAGTCATCTTCTCCGGTCATCATCTCTTATCTTGTTTGGTGTCTCTATGAAAGGATCGTCTGCAAGAAATCCAAGTTCTTTACCTACTTTAGGAGGAAGCCAAAGGAGGTAAGGTTCTCTGCCTGCTTTAAGAGGAAGCGAAAGGAGTCCAAGTTCTCTACCTCACCTGGTTGATGGAAAGGAGTTTTGTTCAGGCTTCTCCACCTTGCTGTGGAAGAAGAAGGAGAGTCACTTAGTGTTAGTGTAATATCCAGAAGGGAGGCTCCGGGGAGTGGACGTAAGTTAAGTTGACCGAGCCACTATAAAATTTGGTGTGTTCTTTCTGATTATTTTCTGCACTTATTTTTCTATTGTTGATTGTATGATTATGATTATTATTCTATTATTCTTGAATATTTGCACATCATCGCGAAATTGTAAACATATTAAAACATTCAAAAAGATTTTTTTAATCATTTTTTCTCATGACTTTTTAAAATAACCAATACACTCCCCTCTTGGTTAGCCTCAGGCTATTTCTTAAGGGCTTAACATCCCTATCGAACTTTCAAGTGGTATTAGAGCGGGATTCATAAAATCTAGTTTTGAAAAACTTTTAAATTTAATCCATGGCTAACTTTGGTAATAAAAATACTGTCGAAGGTTATTCCATTACTCGTCCACCTTTGTTCGATAACATACCTTTTAATTTTTGGAAAACTCACATGTCCATATTTTTATAATCAATTGATTATCACATGTGGATGCTTATAAAGGATAGTTATGAAGCACCTTTTAGACTTGTTAATGGTATTAAAACTGAACTTCCTTTGGTCGAATGGACCTTTGATGATCGTAATTTAGCATAACTGAATGCAAAATGCTTGAACTATTTTTTCTGTGCTTTAAAATCTAAGGATTACATGCATGTCTCTACTTGCACGACTGGTAAAGAAATTTGGGATAGATTGTGTATCACTTATGAAGGTACATCTGAAGTTAAACAGTCTAGTTTAAACATACTGCTTCATGACTATGAACTCTTTCACATGAAACCTAGTAAGTCAATATCTAAAATGTACACTAGGTTCACTCAAATTATCACATGCCTGCATGCCTTAGGAAGAGAGCTTACTAATTATGAGAAAGTTAACAAGATTTTGAGATGTTTTCCTTCTTCCTATGATGTCAAGATAATTGTGATCATTGAATCTAAGGATTTAAACACTTATTCTATTGATAACTTACTTGGATCACTAATTGCTTATGAGCAAGGAGTGAACCAAGGATAGTGTTATGCAGGTGAGAAGAAGAAAGAGAAAACTATGGCGCTGAAGGCCAATGATACGAATACAGATACTTTCGAGTCTGATAGCGATGCTATTTCCTTAATCACTAGGCAATTCAAAAGCTTTCTAAGGAAGAAACACAAGAACTTTTAGAAGTGGAACAAAGGTAAGAGTAGAAGAAATTTTAAAGGTTCTTTTGATTTTATTTATTTTGAATGCAGGAAGTCTAGACATATAAAGGTTGATTATCCTACACTTAAGGCTCACCCAAGCAAGGAGAAGGGTGAGGAGAAACCTAAGTTCATGAAGGACAAGAAGAATATCCAAAAGGCTTACTGGGCGGATTCAGCATCCGACTCTTTTGAGACTGAAGCTGAAGAGGAGACTGCAAACTTGTGTTTGATGGCGGATGATTATCCTGGTCAGTCTAAGTAAGAAGTGGTATGTGATCTAACCTACGATCAATTACTTGATTTTTCTGAGAAAATTCATTCATCATATAGGAAACTTAAGAAAACCCATGCTAGACTGAAATTGGATTTCTTGAATTTGCAAAAAGAGCATGATATTTTGGTTAAAGATCATTCTACACTTGATAGTAATCACATGTCCTTACTTGATGAATTTGATGAATTAAACAAAAAGTATTCTGAACTAATTATTGATCATTATTCATTGAAATCATCACATGTTGATTTAGAAAGAGCTTTTAAAGAATTAGACACCATGGCATATGGCTTAGATAGTAGTGAGAAAACATTAAAATTTGAAATTACAAGTCATTAAAAGAAGAATGAATTTCTAAGTATAAAAATTAATGCATTTGAGAAAAATAAAATACCACCTACTTTTGTACAATTTTATAAACCTCCATTATTTGAAGAATCTCATTCAAAATCATCAAAGCATGTTTCATTCAAACCTAGGAAGAGGCACTATCAGCCCTGTAGATTAGTTAATCCTTTTCCTGGTGTTAGATGTTTTTCATGTGGCATTTTAAGACATATCTCTCATACCTGCACTGTTCACCATAGTACATATTGGGTGTGTAGGCCCAAATTATATGTTTCACAGCACAACACACATGTATTGCATTCTTCTTTACATAAGAAGGAACCCAAACCTATTTGGGTTCATGAATCTGACATTTGATGATTTTTTAGGTGTGCTCTCCCACAAGATCTCATGAGAGCATGTGGTACCTGGACAACGGATGCTCAAAATATATGACTGGAGATACAAATCAATTCATTTCACTGGAGGCTAGAGTTGGAGGTAAAGTCACTCTTAGAGATAACACCACCAGGAAAGTGGTGGGTGCAAATATAATCAGAAACTCCAAGAACCTTTTGATTGAAAATGTTTTACTTATAGATGGACTGAAATACAACCTGCTCAACATCAGTCAGCTCTGTGACAAAGGGTTCGGCATCAAGTTCCTGTTAAACACTTGCATTATAAGCTTAAATAATAACATTATTTTATAAGGCAAGAGGATCAACAACGTCTACGTGCTTGATTTAAATAATATTGAATATGCTACCTTATTTTACTTAAAAATTGCTGCTGATGAGACTTGGTTGTGGCACAGAAGATTATGTTATGCCAGCCTGAAAACTCTTAGAAGAGTCACCCAAAAGGACTTAGTTAGAGGTGTCCCCAAGCTTAAGTTTACTAAGGACCACATGTGTGATGCCTGTCAGTTAGGGAAGAAACTCTAATCCTCTTTCTACTCCATTAAGGACATCAGCACCTCTAGACCTTTAGAAGTCCTTCACATGGATCTCTTTGGACCCATTAGTACTGCCAGCTTGGGGGGAAAAGTCTATGGATTTGTGATTATTGATGATTACTCGAGGTTCACTTGGATTAGATTTCTATCACATAAATCTGAGTCATTTAATGAATTTAAATCTTTTTCCACTTGGATTCAGAAGAAGTTAGATTGTGAGATCTTAACTATCTATAGTGATTATGGTGGAGAGTTTGAAAATGTGAGATTTGGAATATTCTATGAGGAGCAAGGAATTAGCCACAAGTTTTTAGCTCCTAGGACCCCTCAGAAGAACGGGGTAGCTGAATGGAAGAACAAGACCTTAGTGGAAGCTGCTAGAGCCATACTTGCTGAGTATTCACTTCCAAAATACTTTTGGTCCGAAGCATTGAAAATAGCCTATTATGTGTTGAATAGGGTGAATGTTAGATCCAATCTGAATAAGACATCCTATGAGATCATTAAGGGTAGAACTCCAAACCTATCTCACCTCCACGTCTTTGGCTGTAAGGTTTTCATTCTGAATAATGAGAAACATCCTTAGGAAAATTTGACCCCCAATTTGATGAAGGAGTATTCTTAGGCTATTCTAATATGGGAAATCCTTTAGAGTGTTTAACAAGAGGAAATTGGTGGTGGAAGAGACTACTCATATGGTGTTTGATGAATTCAATCCTAAGGAGTCTAGATTTGAGAAAGAAGAAGAAGTTTAAGAGATTACCCAAGGAGTTGAAAATGCAAATCTGGAGGAAAGGGTAGAACATCAAAATACTTTGCTTAAAGATTGGAGATATTCTTCAAGTCATCCTAAAGAACTAATCCTAGGCATGGACTTAAGAAGGAAGTAAACCATTCTGCCTTTATCTCAATGACTGAACCCACCAACATCAATTAAGCCCTTTCTGATGAATTTTGGATCTTGGCTATGCAAGAAGAACTTAATTAATTTATGAGAAATGATGTTTGGGAGTTGGTAAAAAGACCTAAGGATCAAAGTGTAGTGGAAACCAAAAGGGTCTTTAAGAATAAAATGAATTATTCTTGTGTGGTGGTTAGGAAAAAGGTAAGATTGGTAGCTAATGGGTACAACCAAATAGAAGGGATTGATTTTGAAGAGACTTTTGCCCCTGTAGCTAGATTGGAAGCCATTAGGGTGCTACTAGCCTTTGTCTGCTATAAGGGATTTAACCTTTTTCAAATGGATGTCAAGAGTGCCTTTTTAAATGGGATAATAAATGAAAATGTCTTTGTAGAGCAACCCCCAGGTTTTGAGAGTTTTGCCTTTTTTTATTTAGAAGAAATATGAAATGGATAAAGACAAGCCAATAAACACTCCCATGAGTTATATTGTCTAGTTAGACAAGGATCCAAATGGAAAATCTGTTGATCAGAAGAGGTTTAGAGGAATAGTTGGATCATTGCTTTACGTGACTGCTAGCCAACCAGATATTATGTTTAGTGTTTGTCTTTATGCTAAGTTTCAAGCTGATCCTAAGGAATCTCACCTGACTGTAGTTAAGAGAATCCTCAGATATCTCTTAGGGACCCCAACCTTAGGAATCTGGTATCCTAGGTATAACACTTTTTTTGAGATTATTAGATATTCTGATTATGATTTTGTAGGGTGTAAGGTGGATAGAAAGAGCACTTCAAGAATATGCCAATTCATAGGACAGTCTTTAGTCTCTTGGTCTATTAGAAAATAAAATTCTATAGCACTTTCCACTATTGAAGCTAAGTATATTGCCTTAGGAAGTTGTGTGGCCCATGTCCTTTGTTGAAGCAATAAGTTTTGGATTTAGGATTACCTGTTGGCATAATTTCAGTTCTATGTGATAACACTAGTGTCATCTGCATCTCTAAGAATCCTATCCAATATTCAAGAACCAAACACATTGACATAAGGCATCACTTCATGAGGGACCATGTTATAAAAGGGGATATTGAGCTACACCATGTAGCAACTGAAAATCAACTGGCTGACATCTTTACTAAACCACTATCCTTTGACTCATTCAGCATTTAAGGACCAGATTGGGTGTGATTGATATAAAGGTATGAATCTGATGATTACTGATTTTTGATGTTTCTATTTTTCATTTCTTTCATTTAGTTTTTTATTTTGATTTGACTGTCAGTTTCATTTTAGCATTCTTTCCCTACTAATTTTTGGTTGTTTGATTTGCTTATCAGATTTGGTTATTTCCTGCTAATTTTTATTTGTTGGTTTTCATTTGTGTGCTTTTCTCTTATTTATTTATTTATTATTTACTCTTTTTAGAATCAGATCACTGCTCACCACTGTTGATAAACTTGATTTTTTACTGAGAGTTTTGCCTTTTTTTGTTTGGAAGCTTGTAAGTAGTGATTGACTTCTCTGAATCTGTTAAAAGAAGAAATATTGATGATTGTTTCTCTTCCTATAACTCCCTTAATGGTGTATTATTTTTTTGGATAAAAATCTTCTTCAAAATTAAAAGTTAGTTTTTGAAATAGAGATCTATTTTATCTTCCTACAGTAATCTATCTCATATAAATAGTATTTTCAAAGCTTTAAATCATTTTTATGTTTTTCTTAATCAGATGATTGCACGTATCATAGGTAGTATGGTTTTATTTTATGAATTACTCCTCCTTATTGTAGAGAGTAAGTTGTGTCTTCTCTTATGTCTGGAGGGTAATTTCATAACTAAGATTCTTTAACAATTATGAAAGGAAGCAAGCTTGCAAAAAAAAGGGGCACAAAATGGGCCAAAAATGAAAAGATGCGTAATGATGCCAAAATTAGAAAGATACATAAAGTGTATCAAAAATAAAAAAATGCGCAAAGTGCAACAAATAAATTAAAAAAGAGGCACAAAATGAGCCCACAAAGAAATAAGCTCTCTTCCCTTTCAGATCTTTAAATATCTTAGAAAAATTCATGTGTCACTTAATATTTTCAAAAGCTTAAGATGAAAAATCATGATTTCTGATTCCTTACTTTATAATACTATTTTATTAAATATTTTTTTGGAATGAGGCTTGAAATAATTTCTTTTCAAATCTAATATCTTTTCTTCTGAACTAGACTTTTGTTTCAAAGGAATTTCAACCTGTAAGGTGTCTGAGGTAGGAGTTACGAAAATTGATTTTCTAACTTTTTTAGATTTTAGTGTCATCGATTTTCTTCTTAGTGGCTTTTGAATTGAAACTCAAGAAAAAAATTTGATTTACTGGAGCTCATCGATTTAAAAAAAAAATAATAATAAATAAATAAATATATTTATATTTATATTTTAAGTATTATTTTCCTGTTTCTCTTTTTTCTTTGATTTGATTGGATTTTGATTTTTCCTTTTTTTGTGTTTTGGGATCTCTGATCATTCCTCTCCACTCTTCATAGCCTATTTCATCCACCACCTCCTCCTCTATCTGATCAGGATCCCCCATTCTACTAGTCTGTTTGTTTTTAATGATTTTTTGTGTTATTTTTTGTACTATTTTCTTTTTCTATGTTTACGTTGTATTTTTCCCTTCTTGAGATGTCAAAAGGGGGAGTAGTTTATGTTGTTTGTGGGTCATTCTAAAGTTTTTTTAATTATCAATGGAAATGTTCAGTGTTTTTGAATCAAATGTTCACCGTGTTTATATTCTGAATTTGGAATTACTAACAAATATTTGCTATCATTAAAAAGGGGAGATTGTTACGAAATTGGATTTAAGGATTATGATTTTGATAATAACAACATTTTTATTTCTGTTTAATTGTCTAACCCTTCAGGTCCGTAAGATCAAGTGCAAATCAAGTCAACTTAAGATTGGGTCTGTGTGGATTCAAACGTAATTTTTCCCTTTCTTGAGTCAAATGTAATGTAAAGGATCCCCCAGCTAAGTAACCTTGTACACACACACTCAGGGGGAGAGTTTTAGTGAGTTAGAGCTTCTATTCAATTTTTATTCACATCATCTTGGACGATCCAGTGAAAATAGAAATCCTAATTAGGGTGACCATGTTAAGTCAGTTTAATTAAGCAGATCGTCCTAAAGATAGACCCATCATACAGGACGATATGCTCAAATCAAAAAATTTTAGCTACCAGACTAAGTTAGGCAAGTTTTTATTTTTAGAATTTTGGTCTAATCGTCCCGGATAATACGTGTATCATCCTAGATGATCCTTTATAATTATGCCTAAATTAGTCTGGTGATTAAGAAAAGTAATTAATATTTAATTTATTTGATCATATCGTCCTAGATGATCGCAAGATCGTCTTGGAGGATACATGCAAAATCCTGACTGTCCAGAGCATTTCACCTGGACGACTCGAGGAATCTACTGGACGATATTCTCAATTTTGAACTAATCGTACGGGATGATAGAAATATCATCCTCGACGTTCAGGTTATTTTGAAACCGTCCAGCATGGTTTGGTTGTATGACCCGAGGAATCTGCTGGATGATTTTGGTCTTTTTGAACTAATCATACAGGATGATATGTGTATCATCCTAGACAATCAAGTCATTTTCTTCAGATCGTCTAGGATTTTCTCCTAGACGTCTTGAGCTATCTTCTGTATGATATTCCTGGTTTGAACTAATTATCCAGGATGATCGTAAAATAGTCCCATATGATATAAACAGAATTTATCTTATAATCATCCAGAAGAACCAGATCATCTAGGCTAACAGGGTTTGTTTTATAATGATCATATGTCCTGGATGATCTTTGATGACTAGTTAAAATTTAGGACAATTTTTGAGCCCTACTATTTAAGATATCTTGTCTTCTATCGTAGAGATCTTTCGCCACCTTCCTTGCCTGAGAAAACCTTAAGAGAGAGAGATAGAGAGCTTGGGAGATAGAGAGAGGATCTTGTGAGGGGGAGTTTGTAAGGTGTTCACAAAGGTTGCTCCGAGCAATGATCTGAGTCATCTTCTCCAGTCATCATCTCTTATCTTGTTAGTGTCTCTGTGGAAGGATCATCTGTAAGAAGATCAAAGTTCTCTGCCTGCTTCAGGAGGAAGCGAAAGGAGATAAGGTTCTCTTCCTGCTTCAGGAGGAAGCGAAAGGAGTCTGGGTTCTCTGCCTCACCGGGTTGGTGGAAAGGAGTTTTGTACAGGCTTCTCTATCTTGCAGTGGGAGCAGAAGGAGAGTCACATAGTGTTAGTGCAATACCCGGAGGGGAGGTTTCGAGGAGTGCATGTAGGTCAAGTTGACCAAACCACAATAAAATCTGGTGTGTTCTTTCTGATTATTTTTCGCACTTATTTTTCTATTGATGATTGTGTGATTATGATTATTATTCTGTTATTGTTGAACATCTACACATCATCACAAACTATAAATATTTTAGAATATTCAAAAAGATTTTCTAAATTAGTTTTGCTCGCAAATTTTTAAAATAATAAATTCACCCCCCTCTTTGTTAGCATCGGGCTAGTTCTTAAGGGCTTAACATCCCTATCAAACTTTCATAGTCTCCTCCACCACCAATGTCCTCTTGTTAAATACCCTAAAGGATTTCCCCATACTTGAATATCCTAAGAACACTCCTTCATCAAATTTTGGGTCAAATTTTCCTAAGGATGATTTCCCATTATTAAGAATGAAGACCTTACAGCCAATGACTTGGAGGTGGGACAGGTTTGGAGTTCTACCCTTAATGATCTCATAGGGTGTCTTATTCAGATTCGATCTAACATTCACCCTATTTAACATATAACAGGTTGTGTTCACCACTTCTGTCCAAAAGTATTTTTGAAGTGAATACTCAACAAGCATGGCTCTAGCTACTTTCACTAAGGTCTTGTTCTTTCGTTTAGCTACCCCGTTCTACTGAGAGATCCTAGGAGCTGAAAAGTTGTGGCTAATCCCTTGCTCCTCACAGAAGGTTCCGAATTTCACATTTTCAAACTCCCCACTATAATCACTATGGATGGTCAAAATCTCACAACCTAACATCTTCTAAATCCAAGTGGAGAAGATTTAAATTCATCAAATGACTCAGATTTATGAGACAGAAATCTAATCCAAGTGAACCTCAAGTAATCATTAATAATCACAAATCCATAGACTTTCCCCCCTAAGCTGGCAGTGCTAATGGGTCCAAAGAGATTCGTGTGAAGGACTTCTATAGGTCTAGAGGTGTGATGTCCTTAATGGAGTAGAAAGAGGAATGGACTTGCATCCCTAGTTGACAGGCATCACCCAGGTGGTCCTTAGTGAACTTAAACTTGGGGATACCTCTAACTAAGTCCTTTTGGGTGACTCTTCTAAGGGTTTTCATACTGGCATGACATAATATCATATGCCACAACCAAGACTCATCAGTAGTAATTTTTAAGCAAAATGAAGTAGCACATTCAATGTTATTTAAATCAAGCATTTGGACGTTGTTAATCCTCGTGCCCCATAAAATAATGTTATTATTTAAGCTTATAATACAAGTATTTGTCAGGAACTTCATGCCGAATCCTTTATAACAAAGTTGACTGATGCTCAGCAGGTTGTGTTTCAGTCCATCTACAAGAAAAATATTTTTAATCAAAAGGTAATTGGAGTTTTCGATTATACATATGCCCACCACTTTTTTGGTGGTGTTGTCTCCAAGAGTGACCTTGCCTCTAGCCCTAGCCTCTAGAAAAATGAATTAATTTGTATCTCTAGTCATATACCTTGAGCATCCGCTGTCTAGGTACCACATGATCTCAAGAGGTCTTGTGTGAGAGCACCCCTATAAAATCATCAAACATCAGATTTAGGAACCCAAACAAGTTTGGGTTCCTTCTTATGGAAAGAAGAATGCAATGCATGTATGCTATACTGTGAATCATGTAATTTGGGCCTCCATACCTAATGTGTACTATGGTGAACAATGCAGGTGTGGGAAATGTGTCCTAACATGCCACAAGAGAAACATCTAACACCAGGAAAAGGGTTAACTAATCTATATGGGTTATATTGCCTCTTCCTAGTTTGGATGATACATATTTTTATGATTTTGAATGAGATTCTTCAAGTGATGGAGGTTTATAAAACTAGACAAATGTAGGAGGTGTTTTATTATTCTCAAATTCACTAATCTTTATATTTTGAAATTCATTTTCTTTTTTAAGACTTGCAATTTTAAATTTCAATGCTTACTCACTACTATATAAATCACATGCCATGGTGTCTAGTTTTTTAAAAACTCTTTCTAAATCAACATGCAATGTTTTCAATGAATCATGCTTAACAATCAGTTCAGAATGCTTTTTATTCAACTCATCAAATTTATCAAGTAATGATATGTGATTGCTATATAGTGTAGAATGAACCTTAAGCAAAACATCATGCTCTTTTAGCAAGTTTATGAAATCTAATTTTAGGCTAGCCTAAGGTTTCTTAAGTTTCTATATGATAAATGAATTTTCTCAGAAACATCAAGCAATTGATCACAGGTTAGATCACATATCTCTTCTTGCTCAGACTGACCAGGATGATCATCCGCCATCAAACACAAGTTTGTAGTCTCCTCTTCAGCTTCAATCTCATAGGCATCAGACGTAGAATCTGCCCAAAATGCCTTTTGAATCTGCTTCTTATCCTTCCTAAACTTGGGTTTCTCCTCACCCTTCTCCTTGTTTGGGTGAGCCTTAAGTGTGGGACAATCAGCTTTTATATGTCCTGGCTTCCTGCATTCAAAATAAACTGTATCAGAAGAACCATTAAAATTTTTGCTAGACTTACCTTTTTTCCACTTCTGAAAGTTCTTATGTTTCTTCCTTAGAAAGCTTTTGAATTGCCTAGTGATTAAGGAAACATCATCGTTATCAGACCCGAAAGAATCAGTCTCCATATCGTTAGCCTTCAACACCACAATTTTCTTTCTTTTTCTCACCTGCATCAAGCTATCTTTGGTTCACTCCTTGCTCATAAGCAATGAGTGATCTAAGTAAGTTATCAATACAATATGTATTCAAAACCTTGGATTCAGTAATTGCAGTTATCTTGCCATCATAGGAAGAGGGAAAACATCTCAAGATTTTGTTAACTTTTTCATAGTTCGTGAGTTCTCTTCCTAAGGCATGTAGGGAGGTGACAATTTGAGTGAACCTAGTATACATTTTAGATATGGACTCATTAGGTTTCATGCGAAAGAGTTCTAGTCATGAAGTAGTATGTTTAACCTAGACTATTTAACTTCATATGTGCCTTCATAAGTGATACACAATCTATCCCAGATTTCTTTACCAGTCGTGCAAGCATGTAATCCTCAGATTTTAAAGCATAGAAAAAATAGTTCAAGCATTTTGCATTCAGTTGTGCTAAGTCATGATCATCAAATATCCATTCAGTAAAAGGAAGTTTAGTTTTAATGCCATCGATAATTTAAAAGGTGCTGAGTATCCATCCTTAACAAGCATTCACATGCGATAATCTATAGATTGTAAAAATGTGGACATGCGAGTTTTCCAAAAATCAAAAGGAATGTTATCAAATAAGGGTGGTCTAGTGATGGAATAACCTTGAGCAGTATTTCTATTACCAAAGTTAGCCATGGATCAAATTCAAAAGTTTTTCAAAATTTCAAAATTTGATTTTATGAATCCCACTCTGATACCACTTGAAAGTTCATTAGGGATGTTAAGCCCTTATGAACTAGCCCAAAACTAACCAAAAGGGGGTTGAATTGGTAATTTTAAAAAATTCTTATGCAAACTAGAGATTTTGAAAATTGTTTTTGAATTTTTTTAAAACTAATTACAATTTTATGATGATGTGTAGATGTTTAATAAAATAAAATAATAACTTCAATCGCACGATTGTCAATAGAAAAGTAAAGTGCATAAAGTAATCAGAAAAAATACACCAGATTTTATAGTGGTTCGGTCAACTTGACCTACGTCCACTCCCCGAAGCCTCCCCTTCGGGTATTACACTATTATTAAGTGACTCTCCTTCTGCTCCCACAGCGAGATGGAGAAGCCTTTACCAAACACCTTTCCACCAACTCAGTGCGGTAGAGAACCCAGACTCCTTTCACTTCCTCCTGAAGCAGGCAGAGAACCTTACCTTCTTTTGCTTCCTCCTGAAGTAAGCAGAGAACCTTGATCTTCTTACAGACGATCCTTCCATGGAGATACCAAAGGATAAGAGACGATGACTAGAGAAGACGACTCAGATCCTTGCTTGAAGTAACCTTTGTGAACACCTCACAAACTCCCCCTCACAAGATCCTCTCTCTCTCTCCTAATCTCTCTCTCTCTCTCTTCTTCTCAAAGCTATCAGAGGAAAGGACAGTAACAAAAGATCTCAACGATTAAACAAAAGAGATCTTAAATGGAAGGGCTAAAAAATAGACCTAAATTACAACCTGCCATCAAAGATCATCTAGGACAATCTATAGATCATCTTGTATGATCAGTACAAAATCATACATATCAGCCTAGACGATCTGGTTCCTCTAGATAATTAAAAGATAAAATTTATTCAGATCATCCGGGATGATTCTGCGATCGTCCTAGACGATTAGTGTAAATCAGGAATATCATCTAGAGGACTGTTCGGGTCATCTAGGGAAACTTGTGCTGAACGGTCTCAAAATGACTTGATCGTCCAGGGCGATATATATATCATCCTTTATGATTAGTTCAAAAATGCCAATATCTTCCTGCCATAGTTCGGGTCATCCAAGGAAACTTATGCTGGATGGTCTCAAAATGACTTAATCGTCTGGGATGATATTGATATCGGCCCGCACGATTAGTTCAAAAATGGTAATATCGTCTAGTACACTGTTCGGGTCATCCAAGTGAAAAGCACTGGATGATCAGGATTTTTAATTTATCATCCAGGATGATATGATCGAATCAATCAAACCTTAATTAATTTCCTTAATCACCTGATTAATTTAGGCATGATTATAATGAATCATCCAGGATTATACATGTATCGTTCAGAATGATTAGACCAAAAATCTAAAAATAAAAACTTGTCTAACTTAGTCTGGCGACTGAGAATTTTTGATTTGAGCATATCATCCTGTATAATGGGTGTATCATCCAGGACGATCTGCTTAATCAGACCGACTTAATATGGTTGCCCTAATTGGAGTTTTTATTTTCATTGGATCATCCAGGATGATATAAACAAAACCAGAATAGAAGCTCTAACTCATAAAAATCTCCCCCCAAGTGTGTGTGTGCAAGGTTACTTAGCTGGGAGATCCTTTAAATTACATTTGACTCAAGAAAGGGAAAAATTACATTTGAACACACACAGACCCGATCTTGAGCTGACTTGATTTGCACTTGATCTTACGGACCTGAAAGGTTAGACAATCAAACAGAAATAGAAATGTTTATTATCATCAAAATAATAATCCTTGAATCCAGATTTACAACACCATATCCACTTTAACCGCCATAAGTCCTTTTTTGGAATTGAAATATCTAAACTTATTGAAGATTTCTTCAGCAATAAATAATGGTTATCATTCTTGCCAACAACTTATAAATCAATTGACACAAGCTAATTGGTCTGAATTATGAGGGCTCCATTAGATTCTTCACCTTTGGGATTAAATCAATTAATATGTCCTTCCACTCAGGATGCATCTCTCCATTAGTGAAGAAACCATTCACTGCTCTCTATAGGTCTTCTTTAATGATGCACCAATAGAATTTGATGAATGAGGTGATAATACCATGTAAACCTGGTGATTTATTATTCCCCCAAACTCTTGACAGCTTCCAGCATTTCATCTTAACTAAAATCAACAGTAAGCATATTCCATTCAACACTATCAATTCTTTATTGATTACCCAGTTTAGGCCAATCCGAGAGAGTGCATACCCTTTGCTTCATTTTTTATTGAAGCATTTGAAGAAAGCTACTTTGATTTTATCTTGATCTACCATAAGGCCTTCAATAGCATCATTTATTTGATTAATTTGATTCCCATTTCTTCTAGCTAAAGTGTAGTCATGAAAAAACTTAGAATTTGTGTCCCCTTCTTGGATCCATCTTGTCCTGGCTCTCCGATTCCACTAGGTTACTAATCGTGCCAAAAAGTGACATTACACTCGTGCACCTTCTCCTTAATAGTAGAAGATCTTGCTGATTTAAACCATCATCCAAGCTTTCTTTAAGTTGCAACTCCATAATCTCCTTCAAAGTATCCTTCAATGTAGATAGGTCCATTACTTTATTCTTATTCCAATAATACAATGCTTTTAGTGCTCTATTCAACTTCCTCTTCAGGATTTCAGCATCTTTGCCAAAATCAGTCCTTCTACAAGCTTTAAGAACCACATTCCATGCTACAGGGTAAGATCTCCACATATATTCAAACTTGATAAATTTGTGAACCAGCCTAGAAGTTTCATTTAGCCTTAAAACAATAGGAGAGTGATCTGAAGCCACTCTCACAAAATGTCTTTCCATAGCATAAGGGACTTGCTGAGGAGCTGTATAATTCAATAAGCATCTATCCAACCTTTCCCAAATCCTCGAATTGTCATCTCATTATTACACCAAGTAAAACTTGGTCCAATAATACCTGCATCATGCAAATCATTGTTAGCTAAAAATGGCTTCATTTCTTGAGGACCTTGGGAGGATAAATATTTTCCCCCCTCTTTTATCCTCCTTGGACAAAATATAGTTAAAGTCCCATCCCACTATAAAAGGAATATCACCCACCAACACCTTATCAAGACTCTCCCATAAACATCTTCTAGCCCACACATCCTTACTCCCATAAACCGTTGCAACATTCCAACAACCCATATTAGGAATTTGGAAACATCCAAACACAACCTGAGACAAATCAAAAACAACATCAAAACTACCTTCCGACCTCTTCCACAAAATAAGAATACCCCCAGACATACCATTAGTAGGATGATGAAAAAAATTCCAATCCTCTCCAATAATCCTATTAACTTCCTTTTTATCCAAACTAGACAACTTTGTTTCTACCAACCCAATGAAAAAACCTCATTATCCCTCACCAACTCCCTAATATATAGAGAAGCCTCTTTCTTTTTGGCTCCTCTACAATTCCAAAACAGGAAAGAAGACATCACAAAACTAATAGGGAATGGTCCCCAGCACCATGTGAACCACCTCCATCTCCTCTTCTTTTCCTTGGGATATCATCAATGGGCTCCAAAGATTTAACTTCTTCAGCAAGTTTATATTTTTTTCTAACAGAACTAGCATCCATAACACCACTTGTAGGAGAAATCTTCTTATCTATTTGCATAGAAACCTTCCCATTAACATCACAATCTGCTAGAGACATTCTTCATTTCCACTAGCAAATAGCTTATCTTAAAGAGTAGCAGATTTTACATCAGCAAGCTTCAGTTCCACCGCTAACTGAGAACTGTGAATTACAAGAGAAATAGATTTGCATTCTGACTTTTACTTGCTTTACTAGCATTACATTCCACACTTTTATTTGGATAAATTTGTAAGGTCTGAATACCTACTGGATTCGTAATGCAATCAAAATTATTAATCTCAAAAGAGACATTAGTAACCAGAACATCTAGCTTCATATGCTCATTGTCTTCATCTTTATCAATTAGGCTCCATAAGAAAACTGAATTTTTTTGTATTTACCAAACAATTATCCACCTTATCATTTAGCTCGCCATCTCCCTCAATTTGAATAGCATTAGAATTTCCCATAGCATTTCCTTCAGCTTCAGTCCGAGAAGGAACATCCTGCTTATCTTTCATATTTTGCTCCTTATTTCTAACAAATCTCCTCTTCCTATTCTTAAATTTAACGTGGATCCATGGTCCATACTCTATTTTAGTATAATTAGCTTTTTTCAAATTGCCCTTATTAACTTCATCTGATACAGTAATTAGAGAATCTTTATTGTGAGGATTAATCTATCAACATCAATATCTATTTTAGGACACAAACTCGCCTTATGCCCAATCTTTCCACATTTAAAACACAAAGAAGAGATTTTCTCATACTCTATTTTTTGAAGAAACCTTCCACCCAAACCATCCACCCAAATACCTCCTGGCAGTTTAACATCTAGATTAATTCGCACACAAACTCTTGCGAATTCCCTTCTTCCCCATCTGAACATATTACCATCAAGGAGCAAAGGGACACCAACCTTGGAAGCAATCTTGGTTATATTAATCTCATCCCAACATTGTAGTAGGAGATGATGCATTCTTATCCAAACCGAAGAACATAATCCCTTTAATGAAAAAGGAGAGAAAGAAGGTGTCTATCTATCAATTCCAACAATGTATCCTCCCACATACCAAGGACCTCCATTCAAAACTCCCTCCAAAGCTTCAGATGAATGAAAAGAACATAAAATCTAATCTAACCCCTTGAAGTTGAATGGAATCCTCCCAATTTTCTCCATTGCTTTCTCAACTCCATACTACAAAATGGAAAAGGAACATTTTCTCCTAAAACTTCCACCACCAAAGAATTCTTCAACACTTGGGCATTAGCATTCTCCTGATCTGAATTAAGCTTGATAGCCACTCCATCTTTCGACATTTCAGTGGAAACAAAGTTTGGATTAATATTCCATGAATTTGGAAAAAATTGGAAATTCGAAGAATTTTCAACCAATACAGTCTTCTTCACTAGATTATTAGGCTCACTAGCTTTTATCATATCTACAGGATTTGACGAAACAGTTGAAATGTAATCTTGCTTCAAGTCATTTCTAATTGTAGGTGCAGACGAATCAGAAGCTTTAGGAGTAATGAATCTATAAACTTTCAGCTTCAAACCAGAGGATGAGGGTCAAAATTATTCTTTCCATGATTTGGAGTATTCAATATAGGCTGCATAGATTTAGGAGTTACCTGATTGTCTACAATCATCTTTCCTTTGTCTTCAACCATAGTTGTTCATTACACTAGTGGTCGAAAACCCTCTCTAATCCATAATGTCGAACTCCTAAGAGATGTGTTTTGCAATTTGATCTTCGGGTAGTGATGTTCGATCTTTGTAACTACCAAATGTGTATTGGCTGATGATTGACGGAAAGAATGAGGAATGATAGTCGGTGATCTCCGGTGGTCCTCCTCAACCATTCCTAACTTCTAACTAAAAGTCGCTCTTAGAAGATTAAAATTTACTGATTTTAACAGTATTCTGAAAAAGGTAATGGATAAACTAAATAATTGGGGTTCTCATAATCTATCTTCGACAGGGAAATTGATGTTGATTAACTCAGTTTATTCCTCCATTCCTTTATTTAGTATGGCTCATTCTTTGGTTCCAAAGAGCATTCTTAAAGAATTGGATAAATATTGTAGAATTTATTTATGGCATAAAGAGTATGGTAGAAAGGGATTGCATTACATCTCTTGGGACATGATGCGCACACTGGTTAATCAAGGAAGTCTTGGCATTCAAGGTGCAGCTGATAGACAAGGGCCATTGAGAGCACGTATTGCTTGGAATTTCATTATTAATAAGGATGTCCTTCTTAATAAGATTTTGGCAAATAAATATGGCAAGGATATTTGGAATGATGAGGTGAAAAGATGCTCATCTCTAGCATGGCATATAATCAAATAAGGAGCTAGTTTCTTGAAGCCTATCACTAGATGGTAGATTTTTAATGGGGAAAGAATTGATATCTTAAATGATAATTGGATTTTTGATAGGAATCTAAATAAATGGCCAAAAATATGTGATATTAATGAGCTTGAAAATAATATTATTTCTTTCTTAATGGATGGAGATAGGAAGTGGAATATATTGTTATTGCTTAAGTTGGAGAAGATACGATGGAACTATTGTTGAGCAATTTTGAGACTTCTATTACTACTATGGCCTATCAAGCATCGGTTGAGCATCATTCTATTAGAATCAATGTAAATTGGATGAGGAAGTTAAAAGCATCTCCTAAGGAATCTTTATTTTGGTGGAGATTGATTAATAATTCGATACCAACCAATTATTGGTTGAATAATAGAAAACTTTCTAATTCTTGTAGATGTCCGTGGGGTTGCTTGGAACCTAAATATAGAAATCATATTTCTATACAGTGTAAAAAAGCTGATTGAGATTTTTAACACGCTGAATAAGTGGGGAATTTACCTTCCTAAGTTTAAGAACTTGTCTCAATGTATGAATAAGTTGGAAAAGTTATCTACAAATAATCTTGGAGCTATTAGACTTTACATATCTATGGTATACCAGAACTGGAAAGCAAGGAATTGATTTACACATGGAATCAAGGGTTGTAGCCCTGTTATAATTATTGCTCAGGTTCTGTTTGAATATATATATCCGATCTTACTTCCAATTTGTAAGAACTAGGTAACTAACCAGCATCCTCTGTTGTCAAAAATTTGGTTTCCCCCTTCTATAAATTGGTTCAAATTGAATGTAGATGCGTCTTTGTTGAAATATAATGAATCAAGTATTGCAGGAGTTCTAAGGGATCAAACAAGCAAATTTCTACTTGCGTATGGAAGGAAATTCATGCATTGGATATCTCCATGCTAGAGTTAATTTCATTTTTAACTTCAAAGAGATAAACAAAGATTGGATCGCAGAAAAGTAAGGAATCATTATTGAAGGAGACAACATCAATGTGATCAAATTGTTGCATAACTCTATTTTTATGACCAATTAAAATAAGAGTGTTGAAAATTTAGATTTTTCTTTTCTTGATGTCTTTAGAAATGTAATTTTTCATTTTATGTCTAGAGAAAGCAATAGTGTGGCAGATGCTTGTGCCAACTATGCCCTTTTGGGTATTTTTTTGGAAGACTTTGTTATGGCTGTACTTCCGTCAAGTATTTGTGACTTGATCAGGAAGAATTGTGATAGAATAGCTATCTCTTAGTTTCTTTGTACTCTTTCTTTTCTTGCATTAATGCTATTTGCACATCTTCAAAAAAAAAAAAAGAAAGGTGAAATAAACTTTACGGCCCTAGTGTAAACAAAGGGAGTAATCATTTAACACTTAAAATTTATCTTAAAATCAATATTAAAATAATAATACTTAAACTTAAATAAAATATTTCCTTTGACCTTCACGAAACCAAAACACTATACAACTTTAACAACAACCCAGCATAGGATATACCCAAGCCACACCGCCTGATGCACACACTTATGATAGTTTACTAGGATAATCCCCTCTAGTTTTAGGTTAGGCTAGTGTTTTCCTTTCCTGGTCTTTGTGTGCTGTGTTTTCTATAGTTTTTACTATAGGGTGGTTGCACTTAATTGATTGATGTAATTGCTTATTTATGTGTTAATTTCATGTTTTCTATGAATTGATATGAAGGGTGATAGATTACCCCTAGGTTAGGAATGTTCTGGATACTCATAGAATTTTGTGCAGGTAGCCATGCTCATGCAGGGCTAAATTCAAGGAGGCCAAATTAAATTTAAAATGACATATTTTTTATAGGTGTTAAAATTGTTAAACCCCTGTAAGATTAAAAGAGCATGGCCAAGCGTGTCCGTGAATTTAATTATATATATATATATATATTATATATATATATATATATATATATATATATATATATAACTGTATGCGATTGCTAATTTTATTTGCTTGGGATAACCCTGCAGGCTATTTTAGAGTCTTGTCTTTTAATTTTCTATATGTAATTTATTGTGATTGAGTTGTGAAAGTTGAGTTTTGAGATGGGATGTTCACCATTCAACTTGAAATCCAAAGAGAAGAGAAATATCCCTTAAGGAAGAGTTCATCTTTATTTGGAGATTCAAGTTATGATGATTTGAAAATCTAAAGAGAAAAGAAACACCCTTTTGAGGAGGAGTTCTTTTCATATAGATAATTGGACCCAATGAATCCAAGGAGCTCATAGATGGAAAGAAGACAAAGAAGTGAAGACATCAAGAACATTCCACTCTCAAAATCACTTGCATCATTTCTAGAATTAGAATCCAAGTTGTTGTCCATGGTACCCAGCCACATTTAATTTTTGTAGACCCTGGGTTGTAATTATGGCACTTGACACATAGACTTTAAATTTCTTTAATATTGATTTATTGATTATTTTTATTGATTGCACTTTAGAAATTGCCTGCTTTTCTATTTTTTTCTTGCATACCGCTTTTTTTTCGTCTGGAAGCATTCAGAGGCTTATGAGGATACGCTAACAATTTTTTCTATTAAAACTAAATAAAAAATATCAAGCTCATATAGAAACTTAATCGATTTTAAGAAGTAAGCTCGGGAACGACCTGAGAGTTCGCATGCATCTATTAAATCTTCTATTCTTATTAGGCACCTCCCCGTATGTAGATTTTGGTAGACCACTTGGCCTATTAAGGTGCAGTTATGTTGAAGGGATGTTATGCAATCTCTAGGGAAAATTTATTTTTAAGCTTTTTTAGAACTGCTTCATATCATTTATGCATATAAAAGTCAATCAGTATGCTTTACATTAGAAATAAATTAAAGAGTTAACATTTTAATTATAATTTCAAAGTATAATCACCCTACATAAGTCAAGGGGATAATTGGGACCTGCTCTAGCATCAGCCTAATTCCTCAAAACTTAATTAACAACCCATCAATTTTTATAAGAGACCAGACATATGATTTTAAAGCTCCTAGGTGGTTAGCTAGCTCCCCAATATAAGTCAGGATAAGTCCATATTTGCACTGCAGTAGTTAGGTTTGACCCACTATTATTTAGTGCCCAAAATAGATCTAGGATCTGGGGTAGACTCAAAATCATAAGTCCTCAAACTTCGAGAATATAGTCCCAACTTTTTAACAAATTGATAACTCCAATTAAAATCTCTCAAACTAAAATTTAAAGGCCAACACATAGGATAGACTGAGGCATTTTTGAAGTGTTTCAAAATCTCAAATTGCCTCTACTCTTTTTCCATTGGCTTCCAGTAATAAGTGCTCAAGTTTGATCTAGTCCTGGTTAAAATTCAAACATCACTCCTTTGATATCAATCTTTGAGAATTCTAAAGAAAATTTTATCGTTATTTAATCGAGAGTTTTTGTAGGAAATTTAGGTTTCCTATGATGCAATTAACTACAAGGGCTTGCGCTAGTAGGAGAATTAAAGACCCTAGATCAATTTTCAAAATTCAATTAATTCTCTTTGGGGAAATTAAAATTAATGACGATCTTTATCGTCATATTCAAACTATGGATAATAAGTGATATTTCCTTTCCTCGAAGAGATGTATCATTCATTAACATGCCTTTGAATATGAAATTAATGATATGTCATCCAAATTATTATATCCCAATACTCGATCGAATGTCATATTGACCCTTTGGGGTCATATGTAGTTCTTCCTTGAATTTGACTGTCATAATCAGAACAAAATTTACAATTTGATTATCTAAAATAATTAGGAAATGATATTCGCACCTCCTGAAGTGATATATCATTCATAATGATGTGTTTGACTTCAAAACTGAAATTCTAGAAATTAAAATTTTTCTAAAGAAATTTAATTCTAGTTCGCTTTGCATCTTCTCAAAGCAAAGCTCTTTTCAAATAAATAATGGATTTGACTAAGGTAGTGCAATGAGGGGATTGTTCTACCACTAACGGGTCTTAATGGAGCATATAGGATTCCATAAAAATGGGCTCAAACCTAACATCTACTTATTATGAGTGAAGCATATAGGCTGTCGTGGGAACAGACTTACACCTATTGACTATTTTTAGATGGAGATGGATTCCAAATAAGAGGTGACTCTCAAATGAGAAAGTTTGGATGGTTAAACCATCAAAATCTAAGAAGAAAGGATACTAAGAGGGATTTTATTTCATTAATTCTTCAGATATAGTTTAATAACATTTGTGGAATTTAAAACTTATAAACTTTAGCATAAATTCTAGACATGGTCTTATTTTTGGGACTCAATTCCTTTTAAAAATTTCACCACATTCAAGCAATATATATAAATGATGATTAGAAAATCTTTCTATTTATTATAAAATATTTTTAATACAATCTACCATAGTATCGCTTAAGGTATCATCAATTTATAGCTAATATTTGGTGATCTCCTTTATAGCCAATCAACAGATAATATCCTCCTTGTTATGCTTTCTCCACCTTAAATGAACCTTCCCAAGTTGGTTCAAATTTACAACCTATCTTTTGATGGGCTAAATTAGGTCTTCGTAAAACTAATACCAAGTCTCCTTCTTGGAAAGTTCTTGGATGAACCAACTTGTTATGTGCTTGAATTATTTTAGCTTTATATAATTCAACATTCTATTGAGCCTGCAAACACTTCTATTTTAGATCTTTGAGCTTTTCTAGTATGATTTTTGTATTTTATTCTTTTGTGATTTAGTAGCTAATGGCTATATGTAATAATGGCAGTTGTACCTATAAAGGGAGAATAGCCTATGCTCTAAAAATTGGAGCACTAAACTGAGTAGGAGTTCTATATGTGATTCTATATGCCCACAAAGCTTCCCTTAAATTTTCATGCCATTAAACCAATTGATAGGAGATAACAGTAAGGTAACAATAATATTTATAATCACCAAAATCATAGTACTTGAGTCCATATTTGTAACAGTAACCCAACTTTATTTAATGTAAGGCTTCAATAAGATCACTAATTCCATTTTGAAGTTTATAATGATCTTCTTAATTTATGCTACTCACATCTTTTCCTTAAACTTAATTATTCATTTCAGTTCAGTTCTCAATGTATTAATGTATAGTTTCTAAACTCAAATCAAGTCAATAGATGGGTGATCTATATTTGTTAATTTTTAAGCTTTTCATATTATGAATTATTATGTATTATTCATTCAAACTATCATCTAGGGCTTTATTATTATCCTATATTACATAATTTGGCTAAGTAAATAATCAAAATGAAAGAATCAATAATGGATAATATGCAATAGTTAAATCTTTAAGGAAAATAATCAAAGGTAAATAATAACACCATTTAATAGTTGGAGGAACCACCCGCATTATTTGACCAACTAAAATTAGGGTGGTTCCTCCAACCTAGATTATATGCATTAAAATAGATATTATTTTGCCTTCTAATCAAATTCACATTTTCAATCCCTAGAGCACTATTATCATCATTATAATTAAAATTATGCTCTTCCAATTATATAGATGATCTTGATCCTAAATTAACTCTAATAATATCCAATTTCTTTGAAACTATAGCTACTTGAGCAGTAAAAATTGATAATGCATCTTATTTATAAACTCCAACTACCCTCATAGGATTTACCATATTAACAGGACATTAAAAATTATTTGTAGTCATTTCTTATATTAGTTTATATGCTTCCTCAAATGGCTTAAATATTAAAGATCCTCAAGCTGTAGTATCTATAACTGATTTAAGGGATTTTACCAATCCATTGTAAAAAGTTTAAATAACCAACCAATCAGGTAAAGTATGGTGAGAGTATTTACTAAGCATTTTCTTAAATCTCTCTCAACTTTAATAAATTAATTCTACCTCAAATTGGGAAAAAGATGTGATATCATTCCTATGTTGGCCTTTTTTAAAGGTGGGAAATACTTAGTTATGAATTTGTGAGCCAACTCATTTTTGGTGGTTATAGTGCCTGGGGTAAAAGAATTCAACCAAATATTAGATTTGTCCGTTAGAGAAAATGGGAGCAATCTAAGTCTAATAGTATCATCAATGACACCATTATACTTAAATGTTGCATAGATTTCCAAACAAATCGGCTAATTGTAAGTTGGGATCTTCAACAAGAGTTCCCCCAAATTGAGAATTTTGAACCATTTAAATTATGGCAGTTTTTAGTTCAACGATATAAGCATGGATAATAGGTCTATTGATATTCTAATGGATTCCTTCTACTATAGTGTTACATACTCCCTAAGAGGTCTAGAATGGTCATGCTCTTACACTGGTTCAGATAACTCTAAAATCTTTTTTTTTTATTATAAGGGTCCTTTCTATCTCAGGGTCAAATAATATGGGCTTCTTACTAGATCTACCAAGCATGCCATAATGATGAAACTACTAAAATAAAAACTATAAGCAAAATAATCAATAAAATACTTCTTTTTTGTAAATTACTATCAAAAAGAATAAAGATAGAAGATACAAGTAGATCTAAAGTTGCACTTGTTTCAATAATATAGTTAAAATTTCAATACATACATTACTTTTTTGGCAACAGCATCAAAAACTTGATGGCCGTAAAGCTAGAATATGACTTATTAAGTTGAAATATTCTTAAGTTTTCTTTAATGTAAAATTAATGAAAGCCCCCTAGAATATACAAGCATATATGCAAAATCAACTAATAAAATGATAGATTAGACGGTCGATCCCACAAGAAAGTGCTCAGCTTAATTGTAATTAAACTAATAATGCTTACTTTAAATGTATAACTTATCCTACTAAAAGTAAAAATGATGTGTTGGAGCTTTTGTCACTAAAAGAAAAACTTGCAAGAAAATTTTGAAACTTATGAAAATAAAGTATTTTTTACTAATGAATGTAAATAATATAGTTTTTCTAATGAGACTTAATTTTTAGATGTGGATCAGAATATATGCACACCAAGATCTCTGTCAAGCTTGTGAGGGTGAAAAGAAAGGTTCATAGTCTTTCTATAATTTTTCTATCTCCATAAAACCTAGAATATTCAAACATCCAATGTCTAGGCATGCTAACATTCCATTTCAATACTCCTAATTATTCTAGTATTCCTCTTTCAAGGCTATACATCATACTAGATATTAACTACAAACATGGTCATTGTATGCATTAAATGAAGAATGGGAGATATTGAAAATATTAATTTATTATTCAAGGTATAAGAGTACATTAGTACTTACTATACTTTTCACATCAGTAGTCCAAAATTAGAGAATTTGTTATACATAGAAGATATAACAAGCAAACATATTTTCATTTTATTCATTGAAACAAAGGATACAAGAAAAGCTTTAAGAAAATTTTCACCCGAAAGGACTAAATGATCTTCTCCATACTCCTTCCTCTAACCACAGAGTTGCTTACACAAATAGGATAAGATCTCCATAATGAAAGTATCTAGCACTTCTTTTGTCTCTCTTAGACTTTACTATATGGGGGCAACCAAAAAACACACTTAAAATTACAAAATTTTGCTTAAGTGACATAACTCTAAATAACATAACTGAAAAAACTATATATAGTAAGTAAAGGAATGAGTTGAAGCATTGTGGTGCTCAACAAGGTGGCGTTGAGGTAGCATAAAATGAACAAGCACCTCAGCATTGCAATGTTGGCTTCATTGTGGTGCTTGATGACTTGGCTTAATAATAATTGAAATGGTGCATCTTTTAGCTAAGTCAATGTGGCCCCTCACTTTCCCAACTACCTATTACGGTGCTCCAACATTTGAGCACTATGGTGCTTGAATATGAATTTTAGCACTGAGGTGTTGCATGGCTTGGTGCTTCGACCCTAATTTCTCTAAGGCTCCAACATTACGATGTTAAACTTTGGCATAGCGGAGATATGTGACATTGTGGCACTAACCTTGATGTCACCATTATGCTGGAAAATAAGGAACCTGGCACTGTAATATCTGAATCTAATACCAGAAGCTATGAAATCATACATTGTGGAACTTTAGATGATGGCACTGTGACGTTGTTTAATACTTGTAGATTTTTTTCCTTCTCAAGAATATTTCCCGCATAAACACCATTATAATAACATAATAAATAACACACAATTTTCACTTAATATTACTCAAGCATTCTTTAATCCAAATAACATGACTTTATAGTAGTAGACTCCTATTGGTGTTCTAAATATCATATACTTCTCATCTTCAGGAGCCATTTTAATTTGATTGTATACAAATGAACCATCCATAAAGGAAAATAAAGCATTTGAGGAAGCAATATCAACCATTTATTCTAGTATAGGGAGAGAAAACTCATATTTAGAATAGGACTTATTCAAATCTATAAAATTAATACAAACACAAATCTAACCATTTTTTCTTGGCTGGAATAATGCTAGCTAACTAGGTTGGATATTTTTTTCTTCCCTTATAAAGTTGATATTGATTAATTTCTTAACTTCAAATATTACTTATTGTTCAATGTCAACTTGCATCCATCGAGGTGCTTATTTTACTTAA
The DNA here is from genome assembly GCA_019925795.1 of Dendrobium chrysotoxum. Lineage (NCBI taxonomy): Eukaryota > Viridiplantae > Streptophyta > Magnoliopsida > Asparagales > Orchidaceae > Dendrobium > Dendrobium chrysotoxum. Next base: position 28,718,949 of record CM034303.1, on the reverse strand, counting down.
ATTATTCTCAGTTGAATGTCTAATTTGTGAACTTCTATGAACTCAAAGCAAAACAATCTTTAAATTCTGATAAAAGTTTGATCATTTTATTCACCTAGTCCTCATTCAATAAATATCTAGTGAAGATCGGATGAGGGTTTTCATTTCACTACCCAGATTTATTTCTTTTATATTATCTATAATAGATTTAATCTCCTCTTCAAGTTTTGGAGGAGCATCCCTAACTTGAGAGTTATCCAGATCACCTGAAGTTTATAAACAGAGTTTGTTAAAAGTTTTAACATTTACTAAAAAGAGACTATCACACTCTAAATTATTTGATATGACTAAGCAATATTCATCATCATCATCATATGAATATATGGTGGCAAAGCCAACACTTAATCTTGATGCATATTTGCAAAATTTTATATTCCATATGTATTCAAATTGATGGGTTTCGCCTCTAGTTTGATTTGATGGAGCCAAACCTTGCTTAGCAATTTATTTATATAGTTTGAGTACCATTCAAAAGTAAGCTCTTTTATCTAATCCATAAATGGATCATCAAGGGTTACATTAATTTCTATGGTTTTATTGGTGGAAGGTTCTTAAAAGTAATTAGCTTTTGAATTTAAGTTTAAAAGAATAGGAGGATTTTCACCTCTATCCTTATTTACATCACTTTAGGATTAATGGGTTATGGTATTATTTTGCTACAAAGTTTTTTAACCTCTCCATAGTCGATAT